>JAQGBX010008898.1:0-10167 GCA_034698745.1 Megaphyllum sjaelandicum
TCAGAGAATACAAAGAGTCCATGCAGTTTCCGGCTGGCAGAGATGGTGATTACAAGTTTGTCATTTATGGAGGTTTCAAACTGCACAATCAGACAAAAACAATGTTACTAAACTTTTCATCTCACATCAGGTGCAGCAGCTTTCGATAGTAGCAGTTTGGGTAATCCAGAGGAAATTTGGGATAATTATTTGAAGGTGAGTCGCAACGATGATAGGAAATTGCAGTCTTATTCATAGCTTTAAAAAAGTTTTACAATTTTAGTTAGTCGACAAACTGTTTGAACTTGGCCGATTCGAAGAATTAGAACAACTCACGAAATCATCACTAACTAGTACGATATTTTCTGAGGATCCGGAGAAAGCTAGGGTACTTTGGTATTTTTACAGTTTGAAAACTGAATATTGTTTGATCCAGGCTAAGTTAATTTTATCCAATTTTAGGAATGCGATTTTCAGCGATTACTAGCCTGCTACTTCAATAAGAATTTTGAGCAAGCCTATTCACTCATTAAGCATTATATTTTTAAGGTAGGGTGAAAAATTCATTTATTCAATAATTTCACCATTAACTTCAGGCAAATTATGAAATGCATTTAGCCATTTGTTTTTGGGACAATTTGTAAAAAATAAACTTCTATGTTAGTTAATTTTTGGTTGTTTTCACACTTTTATCACAAATTTAGGATATAAATAATACCAGAACCTGGAACATTTTCAATCAGATTATTACGATGATACAAGACCTACGGCATAATCGATTCTGCCTGCGACTAATGTTTAAGGTAGCCTATTATTTGTTTTGATTTGCCAAATCACACTTAAAAGTGTCGACTAACGATACGTATTATTTTTTCTTCCAAGAATCAAGATCATATTCCACTTGGAATTATAAATGGGCATAGCGCATTGGTATCTGGTAGCTATAAGCATGCTTTAGGTAAGTTAATTGTTGAGCTTCGTACATTTATGCATTTATGCAAATCATTAATTTAAAAAATAATTTTTTATTGCATTGTTTATTACAGGAGAATACATGAACATGTTAAAGATTACCCCAAACGACCCTTTACTCAGTTTGTGCATTGGTCTTACTTTTGTGCATTTGGCATGTCAGAAATTCTCGGGAAAGAAGCACTCGTTAGTCACCCAAGTGAGTATTCCAAAAAAATATTGCTAACTAAATCAACGTGGGTTCAAAGATGAGATACATGTATTTTATGTGATTTTACCTACAGTTTAAAGCAAGATAACATTTCTAAAACATAGCCTAGAATCATCATGAAAGTTGATCCTCCATCACATAATTTAATCATTTGTATAGTTTGCAACTTGTACTCTCATTAATGCAAAAGAAAAAAAAATACTTTAAAAAACATTGAAAATTATCTTAATTTGTTTCATTTCAGGCTACGGCATTTCTAAATCGTTACTTGGAGTTGCGCGGAGAGTGCCAAGAAACTTTCTACAACATCGGACGAGCGATGCACCAATTGGGTATGCATTTTCAGTTATTCCAAACAATGGCAATTGCAACAGATTGATACAGGCATGAACTTTTATGTTCTAACTGTTATTTTTCAACCTGAAATACTGCATCTCAATTAGAAAGGGTTAAATCTAAAAATGCGATTATGTGTATCTTTCTGAAATTTTTGCAGTGCATGCAGTGCTAAAATATACCATTCATATTTTCATTTTAAGCATGCACTATAATTACCATTAGCATAAAATGCTAAATTCTTTTATTTATATTTGAAACATTAAATACACTTTGAAAGGTTAAAAAATTTGGGTAGGAATCTTTATGCTTGCGATTTTAGATTCTTGCCAAGTCTCTTTATTTTTTTTTAAAAAAAAAGTACTGAGAATTTTAAAATTTAGTGAAAATTGAAAGCGTTACGGATTTTATACTTCTAAAGAGAAAAATAAATATCAATTACCTAAATGTTATTTTCTGTTATAATTGTTAGATGACCTTAGATTTGTTTCCAACAATTTTGCAACTAAAATATACTCTGTATGATTGAATATTTATTCAATGTTTTTTTTATAAATGTTCCAATCGCCTATTTATATTAATTGCAGGTTTACACTATTATGCCATGGACTACTACAAAAAAGCTCTGGAGTGCCAACCCGCCATTCCCAATACGCCAGATTGCGACATTTTCGACTTAAGAAGAGAGATTGCATTTAATTTGTCACTTATATACATTGCTTCTGGCAACCGTCAACTTGCAGAAATGTATATAGATAATTATTGTGTGGTCTGAAACTTACTCATGTTAATGTAACTGCTGTATATTTTATTATCAAACTTTTATCAAATAAAAAAATTCAGTAATGACAGAATTTTTACTCGCCTTATGAAGGACCAACCAAGTTGACACTAATAAAAAGATTGATCTAAGTTTCTTGATTTTGCCATTTCCTAATTTGCTGAGAATATAATTTTATATTGCATATTTTCTAAAACTTCATCAAATCCATATTACATTGTAATGCTAACTTATCACAAAACGACTTCTCGTAAAAGCAAGAAAAAAATTTGACAAATATTTTTTTACACTTTAAAAAATTTAATCGGAAAATTTCAATTCACGTTTATTTATGCAGATCACGTGAAAAGGGGCCTTAAAACTAGCAGAAAAAACAATTTAAATTAGCAAATTTGGCAAGATTAATGTACTTCTTGGTCCAATAAGTAAGGAATACTTTTTTGGGCCAATTTTCACCTAAAAACCAGCAAGAGTACCTAATTTTATCGCAAATTACATTTGAATGGACTTTTTTACCACCAAAAACAATGACAGGTTTGTACACAAATATGGATATTTTACCATGAATGTGAATAAACATATACAACTATATACAAGAACGAGCCATTTCTTTAAAAAAAAGTGGCAATTGGTTGTAAAGATGCGTTAGGACGCGACATTGTTTGCCCAAAACATCATGTAATTTAATGACGTGTTTTAATGCTCATTTTTTAAGCCAAAAATGACGTAAATTTTTTGCCAGGTTTTAGGTGGTCATTTCTTGGGCGAAAAATGACCAAGAAATGACGTCATTTTTTGCCAGGTTTTGGGTGGTCATTTCTTGGGGGAAATGTGACCAAGAAATGACGTCATTTTTTGCCAGGTTTTATGTGGTCATTTCTTGGGCGAAAAATGACCAGAAAATGACGTCATGTTTCAAAAATAAGTTAATTTGGAAACCATTTTTTTTATCAAAATGTTTTTTTATTATTATAAAGCCAAAGGATAAAACTCGAGATTTATATTTGCAAAACCCATGTTTGGCATATTTTGTTTGGTCCAATTTGGAATACAATTTTTCTGTAACAAACTAAAACGCCAAATTTTATACTAAATTTCATTCAAACGTACTTTTTCTACAACTAAAAACACTAAATGGTTTGTGTATACAAAAATACTGTCATGCTCATGAAAATACACTTAAAGTACGATTAGCAAATGCTAAAAAAATTAGTAAATTTGTCAAGATTAATGTAATGCTTGGTCCAGTAAGTACAGGAATACTTCTTGTTTTGTCTTCTTGTCTTGTTGGTCATTTCTTAGGCGAAAAATGACCAAGAAATGACGTCGTTTATTTTGCAATTGACGTCATTTTTGAAAAATGACCAAAAGATGACGTCATGTTTTGATCATTTTGCCTCGTGCGATGTGTCAAGTGTCACCTTAGCATAGCTGACTGCCATCTGTATACTTGACTGTTTTGGATTTGAAAGATTTCTGCTCTACATTAATTAGAAAACACAATAACACGACCAAAAACGTTTTTCCTTCCAAAAAACGACGTTTCGCCACCATGTGGCATTCTTCAAGCTTTAATAGAACATGGAATCACATTAATTACATTTGATATAATCTAAGGGAAAAAAATATTACGTGTGCAATCTATAAAAATAGCACTTCAACAATGGGAGAAAGCAAGGCGAAGAGAATAAGGGGAATTAACGTTAAAAGTGTTGAATTGTTGAAGTGCTATTTTTATAGATTGCACACGTAATATTTTTTTTTTCCTTAGATTATATCAAATGTAATTAATGTGATTCCATGTTCTATTAAAGCTTGAAGAATGCCTCGATGGCGAAACGTCGTTTTTTGGAAGGAAAAACGTTTTAGGTCGTGTTAATATTGTGTAATTCTAATTGATTTTGCCGACCACTTGAAGAACATGATGTTAATTATTATTCTGCTCTATACATTTCAGGTAATATACATGTACAGGCCTACATGTAATTTAACTCGCCCGTTTTAAAACCGGTAATAAATAAGGTCCAGCCGGTCAATTACGTTATAACTCAACGGTAAATTCCAGGAGCAGTTTTATATGGCCAGCACATTTTATCGATATTCGTTCACTGAAAAACATCCAGGCCAATCAATTATCGGTCCCTATCTTAATTTTCAATGCAAAAACAACGGTAAAAATAAATTTATTTCATGACATGTGCTCCAATTTATCGTTGCGTATATGTACTCATACATGTACTGAGAATCAAGACAGGCCAATTTCGGGGCTTATTCAACGAATAAACCGCAAATACAAACCCCAAATGAAAAAATTATATTTTGATAAATAACAAATCGATTTTCGCGTTTTATTTGCCATTTAATTGTCTCTCGCGTCGAGTGTCGGTGCATGAATAAATTTAAGACAAACCACAAACTGGATTCTTTGACCACCTGTTTTTGTTGACCACTTTTTAGGGTATTGTTTTTTTCTAGTGTACATAAAAATTCTCTGTATAGTGACCATGACCACCTGTCTATTGCATATAGTGACCAGTGTGCGTTGTCTTTTTTGCAATTTTTACATTGCCAATTAAAAAGTGACCATGCAGCTAGATAAGTCACGTTACATCTTGCTTTAACCCTTGGACATGATGATGTACTTTTTTGGTTTTGTGGTTTTTTACTACGTATATATTACAGTCTACGTGTAAAAGTGCAGTGTTCATGTTCATTATTTTAATTTAATTCAGTGCATTCTTTGAATAGTGACCACCTGTGTACAGTACGTGCATGACCAACATAGCGTTATCTTTTGGTCCTCACTCTTAAAAACAGGTTTCACTGTATATGTCAACGCATGTAAAGGTCAGCAAAATAGTTCAACCCACTTTAACAGGCAGGCAAAACTGATGGCTTTAATCTACATGTTTAAGTTCCCCTATTGGCTTTTGGTGACGGTGACGCGCTTTAACACCGTCCGGCAACGATCGTGCATTATTGCAACAGCGACATTGCATCATTGCAACAACGTCTAGCTTCGACAACACGTGCACCGCACTGATTGGGAATATCGAAACATATCTACGTATATACAGTAAGTATTGTTCATATATAATGACCGATTTTGATTTATTACTTTATTCTAGCACACCACATGATATGTGCTAGAATAATGCAATGGTAAATGGTTTGAATAAATATTGTATTGGTAATTGCATGTCCATTCCCTACGTTTTTCATACGGGGAAACAGCTGTTTCGCCCAACGCAAGGCTCTAGGGCGCCTAAACACGTGGCGACAGTCTTTGTCAGTTCCACCCAATTATTACGATTTTGTGCCACCGAAACGTGCATTTGGATAAGCTTGGATACATTTGGTTCAACTTTCACAAAGAAAATTTCCTTGTACTTACTTTTTTAAAAATGTAGGATGCATTAATTCGCATTTGCACCATTATTCAGACATTCAAATTTGCCGCTATTTTAGGTACCTCCTACCAGCCTGATTTTGGTCACGCTCATTTCGTTTAAACCATGAGTTCCGACTTGTTTGAAAGCATCACAAAGGGGATATTATCCGAGGAACAGATTGTAGCGTTCGAAGAGATGAAAAAATTCGTAAGTATTACAAAAGAGCGAATGAAAACAACACGTATAAACAACGATCGTGCACATGTGCTATCTGGCATCACAGACCACAGCGCCAAAATAGGCGGGGCAAATGCTAAAGTTTGCCGCCATAATTCAAAAATTTGGCAACTGCTGACAATACGTAAAAATATGTAAGGATCAGACCGAAACAAACTACAGTACTGAATTTAGAGTATTATGCCATGCAAAATTATGTTACGTTTGTAAACTTACCTTTGAAAACGTCGTTCACAAAGTAGCCTACTATTAGGTGCATGATGTCCTCATTTCCCAGATTTTATAATATTGGTCGTTGGGTGCATGGTTGAGGCAGCATTGGATACATGTACAAAACAGTTGTGAAATTTGCAGTATGTCTGAAAGTAATATTACAAAAATAACTTTAGTCAGGGTACCCTAATACCTGGAAAATCAGGGAAGAATGATTTATTGTGAAAAAGTCAGGGAAATTCAACGTATTCACGTTGTCACAATTCAAAATTAATGTTTCCACGTGGTTAGCTCAGTGCCCTTTTGCAAAGTTTTAAAAAGTTTCCAGTGCAAATTGAAACATTTTCAACAGTTTCCGAGTACAATTATTCAATATTTTACCAAATATTGAATATTTTCCGATGTCAATTTTGAAAACTGTTGAACATTTTCTTATGTCGATTTTGCAAAATCCTGGATAATCTTGGCATGAGTCAATTTTCACATTGTCTTGGTCAGGGAAATTTGCATGAAAACCTGGAAAAGTCAGGGAAGTTCGAATATGAAATTTCTGGGGGAATCCTGTTAGTTAAAAACACATTATTAAACCATTGAAAATTGATTTCTTGTTTAACGACTCCGATCGCCCCTTAAAATTTAAAAAATGGTTTAACAAATATTTTCAAAAAAAAAAAATCCCATCCCCCGCCCCAATACTCATCTATTTTTAGGACGTTAAAGAAGGAATCAATTTCCAATGACCTTAGCTTGTTGCGAATGTATTTAAACGTATTCGAGAAATTTTTCAAACAACTAAAGTCATTTCATTGGCACAAGTATTTCATAACATATCAGGCAAATTAATTTAGTAGTTATGCTTACGGAAAATGTTAGCATTGTTGGTGTTTTTACTTTAGGGTCTCTTTACGAGGGTTTGCCAGAAGGGAATTATAGGAGGCTAGTTTTAGGCAAAAAATAAAATATTTTCAATAATAATAGCTCCGGTAAATAACTACCAATTCCACGTTCTTTCTAATTCTAATTCTTTACCCTGCAGTCAGTAATAGTACCATTGTGGCAGGGGAGATCATTATTCAATTTGATTCATCCCAAATTCACAATTTAATTAATGTTCCCGTTTTTGGAAGAGGCGTGTCGTAATGGTTAATATACAATAAATGTTTACCCTGTTAAGTTTGATGCCAAATTTTTAATTAAGTCACAAAAATCTAATTTTCTCGATTATGTTTTTTAACAATGAACAACATATAGAAATAAACAATTAAACACTATAAAATACCGCAATCATAAAGAAGTATCCGCAAAGCCATTTTTATGGTTGCGATACTTTACAGCATTTCTTTTTTGTTGAATTCCAACTACTAACTTGATGATAGAAGATGAAGTACATGTATATGAATTATGCAAAATTTAACATGAAATGAGCGCACTTTCCATTTTTGGGTATTTTTTAAATTTAATCAACGAGGAAAAGTAGCACGTACATTTTTTAGGTAGGGTTGAATTGTTTTTCGAAAGTAATACATTGCTAACGGGATCTACAAAGTTTCGATCATTACATGTGATTGTAGGATGTAATGCTAAAAAAAAAATTCTCAGTTAATTGTGCATTCCGTTAATTTAAGTCAAGACCATGGGTTACCAACGCGGAAGACAGTGATGAAGAATTGGAAGGTGAGGATGATGAAGAATTGGAAGGTGTGGATGATGAAGAATTGGAAGGTGAGGATGATGAAGAATTGGAAGGTGAGGATGATGAAGAATTGGAAGGAGAGGATGATGAAGAATTGGAAAGTGAGGATGATGACGATTGCGATGAGGAGGAGGAGGAGGAGGAGGAGGAGAAAGGCGACCATGATAACATATTTGAACCACAACCTGGGACTTCAAGAATGATGCTTGTTCGTGCGAGTGACAACATTGATCCCCAGCCAGGTGGATCTCAAGCCCAGCAACAAGAATCGATCAACGAGATGACCAATAGCTTTCTTAAAGGTAGATGCAAACACATTGGGCATGCACTTATGTGTTCGACAAAATTTAGATATGTCCAAATAAGGAAATTTTTCTGTTATAAAATAAAATCCAAGTATTATGTATATCTTGAGAATATTAGAAAAAATGGATTTCGAAGGATTTCATTTATGAAACAACTATACCGTGTTTTCATATTTTGATAGGCGAACTGACGTTTACCGAGTATACGAAAAGGTTCGATAACAGTAATGACGAAGATGGGAGCGATGATTATGATGAGCAAGAAGAGCTCCATATCAGTGGCCAAAATTTCGACCATATCTATGAAGCAGTAGAAAAAATGGAAATAAATCAAGAGGATGATGATAATGAAGAAGAGGATTCATCATATACGGATGACGAGAGAGACAAGGATTATGTTCCAAATCAGCAAAAAGCAAAACGAAAGCGACCCACAAAATCCAGACAAATCCTGCCAAAAGTATTAAAAACACAAAGAACGAAGAAATTAGGTAATTTTAACTTGACCAGTTTTGCGAATTAAGGATCAATGCATGCATATGTCAATGGATTAAATATTTTATTATTATTGCAGATATTCACACAGAAGAGGATTACATGGAAATTGAAGATGAAATTCAAAAAATGAAAAAGAAACGGGTAAGCTATTTTCATTTTTCTCTCGATCCAGCAATTTTGTTTGGTAAATTTAAAAAGAAAATGGCATCACACAATAGGCCTATATTCTTCTGAGAAACCATTTTAAAATTTGTCTAGATTTAACAACTTGTAAAAATTTCCTGAATTTTGACAAGGCAAAGCTGCATTAACTTCATCTTCGCCTAGTCAACCCAATTTTAAAATCTTATTGGAGTCCAATGTTACATAATATTTTAAAAGTATTTTGACTAGCTGGTAATGTTAGCAATTGATTAATGTAAAGATTGCTACACCGGGTGTTCCGTTTATCATGATTTATCCAACATCTTTTAAAATAAATAGTAAATCGTAAATGTTATCAGAATACAAGATTAATAATAACAACTTGCCTTTTAAATTTTGCTAGAATGAAGGGGGGTCTTGGGGGTCCCTTTGTGATTTTAAATGGGGACCCCCATTTTTTTTTGTAGATTATGAATCTGCCATTAAAACACAATAAGTTTTGCATAAAAGATTTTTTTGGCATCATCTTAGATGTTGCTGTAATAGATGTCCAAAATCGTGAAATACGCCATTCACTTTCCCAAGATTTTATTTTCTCCAAACTTTAAAAATTTGATATTTGCGCATATCCATTAACTTTTCATAAAAGATTGACCATTTCATGTATATTTCGATCTAATCTAATCTGAAGGTTTCATTGTCATGCCGCGCACGATGTTTCCAATCTTCCTCAACATTGTCAACCATTGCACCCAAACCAATATGTTCAAAATTCAAAGGTGTATAAAAATACACTCGAAGTGCATTACTATATTGAATATTGGATGTCATGGTCATAATAATGTACGTTTCTTTTTTAAATGTGACCTTTGAGCATTACCATTAACCATTTTTTTTTTCAATACTGCTTTTCGCAACGTTCGCCAACCGCACATCGAACCAATGCTTCTTTGCTTCAATGTGCTTCTTTGGATCGCAGTATGCTAAAAAATAATTATCGTCTTTTGTTCTATATTTACAGAAGGCTACGAAAGTTTGTATTTACTTTTAGATAACTTACAATTCTTGCGCTTTTGTATTTTCTAAATAACTAACCTGGAAAGGACCCATTTTTCAAATTTCTACGTATTGCCTTTTTCCCGCAATTCCCCAACAGAAATTGGAGCGCGTGCTATACAAATGATCTCACGATTCCAAGCTGCGTGCCGTTGCACGCGGCTGCACAGAGGGATACTGTACTAGGGATCATTTGGAAGAGATCATACCGGGGAGGGGGAAATGGACCTGAAATACGGACTCGGAAGAGATGATATCGGGGGGGGGGGGAGGGGAGGGCTTACATAGGGACTTGGAAGGGATGATACCGGGGAGAGGGGGAACTGAAATAGGGACTTGGAAGGGATGAT
>JAQGBX010008899.1:0-10165 GCA_034698745.1 Megaphyllum sjaelandicum
TATTGGTCAGGGAAATTTTTTTTGAAACCTGGAAAAGTCAGGGAAGTTGAAAATGAAATTTCTGGGGGAACCCTGACCGGTTACCGGTTACATGTACTTCACTGTACGGGCAGCGCATTGCCCTCAGTGGCCCCAATTAGACCAGGGTTCCCCCAGATTTGAAAAAGTCAGGGAAATTCATCGTAGTCTGGTACAGATTAGCAAAATTTTCCTCGTTTTCTGAGGATAAGATAGCAAAATTTGCCACGTTTTCCGAGGATAAATTTGCAAAACTTTTTCACGTTTTCCGAGGACAATTTTGCAAAATTTTCCACGTTTTTCGAGGGCCAATTTGAAAAACTTTTTCACGTTTTTCGAGGACAATTTTGCAAAACTTTTAGGTCAGGGAATTTTTTTTCAAAACCTGGAAAAGTCAGGGAATTTGGAAATGAAATTTCTGATGGAACCCTGTTAGACTCCGGCAGCACATTTAAATCGGATAGCCGGTTTTTATAAAAGGCAGCGCGTAACCATTCATCTATCCATTTCCCATTAACCCGGGCTTGGGACCGGCAACAATAGATAAAACTATATACAGCCTGTACTTCAATGAACATGGAGAGGGATGAACTTGGCTTAAACGTGGATGACGGGATGGGAAAGTGATACCGGTAACAATAGACAAGGTTCCCCCAGACCTGGAAAAGTCGGGGAAGAATGGCTTTGTTTTGAAAAAGTCAGGGAAATTCAACGCAGTCATGGCGATCCAAAATTAATACTTCTGCGTGGATAGTTTAGGGCCCATTTTCTGAGTACAAATTTGCAAAATTTTCCACATTTTTCGAATAAAAAATTGTAACATTTAAAAAAAAATCTACGATAAGTTGTTTTCAAAATTGTCGTTGGTTATTTTTGAAAAATATTTTCCAGTGTCGATTTTGAAAAATGTCCATTTTTCACGTTGTCATTGGTCAGGGAAATTCTTTTAAAACCAGGAAAAGTCAGGGGAATGTTTTTCTATTCAGAACATGTATTGGTGCCTCTGCTCTCAGTTTCTTTTAGAGTAAGCTGTACGTTCTGATCCGCAGCTTATGTTTTAAATTCCCTACTTATAGACGTTTTGAATACAGTAAAACCTGGAAATGTGACCATCTGTTTATGTTGAACACTTTTTAGTGTTGTTTTTTGTAGTGCACATTTCCTTTATAAAAATTCTCTGTATAGTGACCATGACCACCTGTCTTGTGTACAGTGACCAGTGTGTGTTGTCTTTTTTGCAATTTTTACATTGCCAATGTACCTTAAAAAGTTACCAGATAACGGATGGGTCACGTTACATCTTGCTTTAACCCTTGGACATGATGATTCTGTACGTTTTTTGGTTTTGTGATTTTTTTTACTACATGTATTGCAGTGTACTTGTTTATTATTTTAATTTAATTCAGGCATTCTTTGTATAGTGACCACCGGTGTGCAGTGACCAACGTAGCATTTTTTTTTTATTTTTGACGGTCACTCTTTAACAGGTTTTCCTGTACTTCATTGTTGCATTCGTGTCCAGTACATTGTAGATTATAATTAACTGAACCACGACAGTTCTGAAACTGTTATTAGGGCTAATCTTCGCACCATTCCTTACATCTTCAGAGCATTATAATCAATCGAATCCTAAATTGATTGTTGGTTAATTTCCTTGCAGGAATTAAGGATTAAGACTAGCAGTCCACTGGGTAGTACTGGCAGCACAACAGAAAGTGTCCAGTCCGAGAGTGCATCGAGCTCCACTACGTCATCTGAAGATAGGAAGGGGACAGACGTTGAGTCAGGTAAAGCAAATTGTGGTGGTACCCCTAGCTCTTAGAGATCATTTTTGAATTTGCAATTCTAACAAAAACTTGTCTTGTAGACGAGGATTCGTTGGACTTGGTCACGTGCTACTGCATGAAGCCATTCGCTGGCCGACCCATGATCGAGTGCTCGGAGTGCCTGACGTGGGTGCACCTTTCCTGCGCCAAAATCCGAAAGTCCAACATCCCTAAAGACTTCATTTGCCAGAGGTGCAAAGATGCCAAGATGCCGACGAGGCGGTCCCACAGGGTAAGCATAGGTACTAAACTACGAACCTTGCATACGTTTATTTGCTAGTCATTTGATCTCCTTACATGGGGTTGATTTATAAAAGAATGTTCTTCATCTTCAGGACATGAAAATTGAAATATCATGGTAGTATTTTTTTCTAAATATTTAATAATTTATTTAGGATTCTTTCATATCCAATTGAAGTATGTGCATAATTTTCTACCATTAAGAAAAATTCTACCAAAAAAAAATGTTCATTTTTTCGGCAGTAACATATGATCAAAGAAGTTGCAGTTACTGCTACATTCTAACTTTTTAGCTTAGACGATGAACAAATAAAATTTCTAGAGGCATCGAGAAATGCTTCAATCTGAAAAAAAAAAGTCTTTTCTTATTATTTAAAACGTAAATGGCGTCCAGTAGTCGCGAAGAAAAACTTGGATAATTTTAATGAGAAATAATTGGATGAGTCTTAACGCTCTGGACTAGTTTACCCGAATAAATAAAATTTGCAAAGGTTTGTTCAGATAATGTCTGCATTTCGATGCATTAGTTCGAACGGTTTCGTACAATCTAATGTCGACGCTGGCTGTCACATGTCACAATTGTCAATACCTGTTATTTGCCAACGACTCATTATTTTACTGGGATTTGCTTGGGTTTTCAAGGATTCGGATGGTTGTTCCGTCCCTACCTTTCCATGTCTGCCTTTGACATGTAACAAGAAAGAATCCCAACAAGCAGAACTCGGTGCCGACGACAGTGGCATTGGCCAGGAAATCCCATAGAAGTAACCCATAGTTAGCTAACAGGCCATTTATCCGCAGCGAGTCTAGATTTAACGTACCTTTTTTTTTTCTTCTCTTCTTTTTGTAGAGGGAGACGGATAGGCCGGACCGCGGGCCACTTTCAGCTTGGGTTCAGTGAAAATCAAGCATGCCGGGACAACCAAAAAGCCGAGCCAAGTAAATCCTTGCTCGGATCGCTCGAAAACCCCTCAAAGACTATGCGAGCAGTGGCTAGCTGACGACAATTGCTGCGGGATTCCAACACTCTTTATTGGATCCAAAGGATTCGGAATCCCGCCCTGTGATGGCTTCATCGCACGAGCAGTCTTCTGCCCACAGTGTACATTATTTCGTTCCCACCTCCCTACGTTCCCGAAGAAGCTATTTTGCAAAGAAGCGGCGTTTCGGCTTATATTCGAAAGACCGTTGTACATAGTTTCCTGTCTAGCCATATTAGTTTCATTTTTGTGTTTGGTCCGATATTTTCCCCGTTTACCGGATCTAGGTATCCATGATGCACGGATGGAAGTGCAAATCGGCATGTTCGAGGGAATGACCTCGCATCTCGCGTTCCAGTAAATCACGTGTTCTGCTCCGAAGCACTGCGGAGTTTTAAATTAAAATTTATTTACCCGTTTTCCTTTAAAGTAGCTGGAGGGGAAGTTACCCTTTTGAAGACGTGATCGTCGCTGTTCACAGAATAATAGAAGTCAGCTTTTAAAATATTTTTTGATTCATGGATTTTTTTTTTGTTTTCTTGCTTTCTGAACTTACCTTGAAATTGCAGGAGGATCGGTCTCATGTTAGTTTCTTAATGTTCAACGTTGCCTTTTGGAACAAATTGGCATGACACATTTCTTTTAGTGTTCTTTATTCAAATTTACCTAAAATTAAGTATCTGCTTACTATGGTACATTTTTGTTTTTAACTAAGCTTTTATTATGATTTTCAGTTGGTTAAAATTTATGTTAAACAACCTTTTGCAAAGTTTTTTTTATCTTTCTGTTCTATTTTTCTCGGGGCAATTGCATTTGGGAAGATTCCATCATTTCCATGTCCTGCATCAAGTTCTTGATCAACAAATATCGTGAATAGTGTATAGAACTTTTTCACTCGACAAAATTTCAGCCCAAACCCATTTTCTGGAAAGCAAAAGATTCCTGTAATTTAAAATTTCAGAACTGCCAGGCTGCCACTGTTTGACAATCATGTAATACTTCATCAAATACTTAAATTAATCTTTGTAGCCCCCTCCTTGTGCTATTGCTACGGTTCGAAGTGTGAACAATACAATTTTGTCTTGAAAGTTTTGCTTTACCTGAGGAATTTAATGTTGCTACATTTTTGTGTGCGTTGTTGGTTCGGGCGGCTCTGGAGGAGCTAGACGTGCTACGAATTGCATTGGGTTACTGTAGTGCCGAGAAATGGAACACGTGGTTTGTTGCGAACTTGTAATATAGTTCATTTCTCATCTCCCACACCCATCCAAGGCATTCACCCTCACCCAGCCACCACTTGTTCATCTTGTTTTTCTACATTTCATATCAGGACAGCGTTACGAAAAATTATTGTACATACAAATCCACCAGGTATATTTGATGAAGGCGAGGAACGCGTCCACAAATTGGTTCCTCTCCGCATTCACTGGCGGGAAAAATGGTCTCCTTCAGGACACGGGTGGCACTCGGCAGCCTTTTGGCCACAGCATCAGAAATGAAATGGATGCTCGATTTTGATCAGTTTATTGCTGACCATGATTGACTTCTGTAAGCGAGGGTTCTGGTACGTCCGGCCCTGGCTGCCATTTATGCAATTTCGTGGGCGGGGATGAGCAATGAAATTACAGAGTTTGATTTTAAATTATTTGAACATGCTGGCGTCGTGTTTTGCTTGTTTTGTGCCGATTTTCTTACCCAATTTCGATTGCCGATGGTCAAATGTCCCAATAAACTACGAGCATGAAACTGCCACCATCTGGTCGGACAGCTTGAAGCTGCAAAGTAAGTTGCTTTTTGGGACATTCGTCCATGGTTCATGGCATGTGAGGCTCTCTTGTTGGCATCAGATGTTCATTTTTGTTGTTTTTCACTTCACGAGTTATAATTGATTGTCACCGGGTTGCCATTCTGCTGCTTGAATCCATCAGCAGTGAACTGTCAAAATTCATTTACTGCCTGTCTGGTGACATTTTGATTTCAACTGTTACCATTCACAATCAGAAATGACTGGTTTTCATGGCAGCAGTTGGGATTCCGGTGATAACATTTTGTTCGATGTTAAGTTTGCCCTGTGGGTTTGTCAGATGTTACGACGAAAGGCACGCTTGCAAAGTGCCGTGGTCGTCAAACTATTGTTTGACAATTGCCGTGCTGGAAAATGTCATCATATTCTATTAATTTCTCCCAAGTTTTCTCATTCTTTGGCATCGATGAATTGGAGCAGTGTGAAACTCGGGGGTTGTGTTTTTGCCAAGAAAATTTGGGAAACTTGAATCAAAAATCTCATTTCTATTCAGGTGCAATCCAAATAGCCTTCATCCGAATTATTTTCATGCTGTCGACGGAAGTAAAAGTGACGACTGTAACGCTAGTCTAATCCGTGGGACTGGTCTGTAAATATCGTATTCATTTTGTAAGAAAATAATGACGCAAAAAAACGCGTAAGTCATCCGAGATGCGAAAAAATAAAATCCCTATAAATTTGAAAATTATGTTTGGTTTCAGAGTAAGATTAATTTGAAAATATTAGCATGATTACGTGTTTTCCTGCCATAGTTGTCACTCAATGAGTGTGGAATTGATGTGAGAAATGGATTTCCACTGCAAATACTGAACATGTACAGTATAATCTTTATTTGCCAATTTACATTTTTAGTCAATCTTATATCTAAGGGTTCCCCCGACCTGGAAGAGTCAGGGAAGAATGGTTTATTTTGAAACAGTCAGGGAAATTCATTGCACAATTTTCCGTGTTTTCCTAGTAGAAATTTGCAAAAATTTTCTCGTTTTCCGATTACAAATTTGCTAAATTTTCCACGTTGTCTGTGAGCAAATTTGAAAACGCTTTCACGTTTTCCGAGTACAAATTTGCAAAATTACCCACCTTTTCCGCGTACAAATTTGCGGACGTTTCCACATTTTCCAAGTACAAATTTGCAAAATTGTCCACCTTTTCCATGTAAAGATATGCACAAATCTCCACGTTTTCCGTGTACAAATTTTCAAAATTCTCTAGGTTTCCAGAGTACAAATTTTCTATATTTTCCGAGGAATAAATTGCAAATTTTCTCAACTTTTTCCGAGCACAGATTTTCAACATTTACCGAATACAAAATTGTCGCATTTTAAAAAATGTTCATGCAGGTTTTTTTTAATTTTTGAAAAAATTTCTTAAAAATTTTCAAAATTGTCGTTAGTAAATAAAAAAAAAAAAAATTCCAGTGTCAAAATTGCAAAATATGTCAATTTTTCACGTTGTCATTGGTCAGGGAAGTTTTTTAAAAACCTGAAAAAGTCAGGGAAGTTGAAAATAAAATTTCTGGGGGATACCTGCACTATACCTGATAAGTACATGTAATAGTAATTCTGCGATAATAGTTTTAAAAGTTGCAAATCGTTCTACTTTCTTTAGTACGATTTGTACTTTTCTACATGTATATATTCGTACTTTTCTCGTTACATTTTAATTTTGAATGATATTTGTAACGCTAATACTTATTCTGCTTGCAGCCATCCAGGTGTATTCTTGGAGTGATGTTTTGAAGCTGGAGTTGGAAGTTTGGACTCAACACAGGTAGGATAATTTAAGATTAGACTTGTTTATTTGAAAACGTTTATGATTTTCTATGATCTCTGATACAATACTTTTAGACATGAAATATAGTTAATTGCAACAATAGTGGCAATTCCTGTAGGCCTCTGTAACACCCCAACCTAATTAATTCGTAGAACTGACATCAATAGTTTGTAAGAATTATTCATCCAAAAGTAACTTGGCAGCTTCCATATAACGGCAGGGTTCCCCCAGACCTGGAAAAGTCAGGGAATAATGGTTTATTTTGAAAAAGTCAGGGAAATTCAGCGCAGTCATGGCGATAAAAAATTAATACTTCTACAAGGTTAGCTCAGGGCCCTTTTTCCAAGTAGAAATTTTCAAAAATTGGCCACATTTTCGGAGTACAGATTTGCAAAATTTTCCACGTTTTCCATGTACAAATTTGCACAATTTTCCACGTTTCCTGAGTACAAATTAGCAAAATTATCCACGCTTTCCGTGTACAAATTTAAAAAAATTGTCTAGGTTATTGACTACAAATTTTCCACACTTTCCGAGGACAAAATTGCCCACTTTTTCTGAGACTGTACAAATTTTCCACATTTTCCGAATACAAAAATTTTCCCGTTTTAAAAAAATTTTATGCAATTTTTTTTTAGATTTTTAAAAAAAATTCTATGTTACGTTTCTAAATTGTCGTTAGTAAATTTAAAAAAATATTTTACAGTGTCAATTTTGGAAAATATGTAATTTTTTCACGTTGGCATTAATTGGTCAGGGAAATTTTTTTAAAACCTGGAAAAGTCAGGGAAGTTAAACATGAAATTTCTGGGGGAACCCTGTAACGTCATGGTAGCGCCCAGGTGGCAATATGTCAGCGTACATGTGATGATATGTGAGATCCAGCTGGGAAGATGGCTGCCTAGCTCCATGAGATCACACCTCATGAGATCCAGCTGACTTCTCATGAGCGCAGGGGGTTGTATTGAAAATCATGTAAAAATAATAACGTACTGTATGCTATAATGTTTCTTTCACTTTTAACAAGTGGTTGGAATTGAACTAACAATTGAACACCGTAAATTACTGCAACCAGAAATGTTTGTTTTATTTTCAAAACGCTGTTTTGAGGTAACTTACGTCTTCTTCAGGTGTCTAAAGGCCAACATTATTTTAAACTGATAGAGATTTACCCCCAGCAGTATGTCATTAATACTCATACTGCCATCAATAAACATGCAGCAGCACTACATTTAATAATATAAATTAAATTGGATAAAGGAAACACCATTGTGGTGTTAATTATACAGGTCATCCCTTTAAAAACTTGATTGGTTTTTGTCATATGGTTGTTAATTGGTGACAATCAATCTATACTGGACAGAGTTCTAATGTCATCAGAATTTGGTACCAAATAAGATCTACTTTTTCAAGTTGAGTCTTCAAAAATGAACGTAAGAATGGAGGGGAGGAATCATTTCAACCCACCTATTACATTATAATACATTAAAAATGACATTTCTATGCCATTTACGTATATTTCCAATATTAAAGTAATTTATATGCAACATTTGTACAATAAATGCACTTTAGACTTTTACATTACTTTTTATACAGTTCATTTTCATGAATCTGTTGAGAGAAGATAAACATGTATGGTGAAAAATTGCATAAATCTTGCAAATTTTCCTTATGAAAATTTCACGCCCACCTACATTTTGTTTACAAGCGCAGGGCGTGGATACGATACGATACGATAGTTAACTCCTTTCAAACGGAGGACTCTACTAGGAGCCAATGAGGATCGAGCCGGTTTCACCCTGCTCAGGGTTGGCAATTTGCCACTACTCTTGTGTTCTCCTGGTGTAGGCTGAACCATTTCTCGAGGCGGGATTTGGTCTCCACTAGCTGGCTGACATGGTTTCTTCCGCAGTTTTCCAGACCCAGTATACCTTCTAAGGATAACCCCTCCCATGTAGCAGGTGTAGGGCCTAGGGCGGGACAGTGGAGTAGGACATGTTCTAGATCTTCTAGGGCTGCACTGCACAATGGGCACGATTCCCCCACGTTGTTCCATCTCCGGGTCCTCGCGTTCGTTTCAAGTGAGCCGGCGCGCGCCTTAAATATTGAAATTAGATTATATGGCGCCCTTTTTCGAACTTAGGGGGCGTCACCTGATGTGACGTCAGTAGATTTTCTTACGGTTGCTTTAAACAGTTTTCTCGTTTGTTTTTGCTGCTACCTTGTGGTCATTTATTTTAATAATTTTGAAATTTGAAATTTAAATGCTTAGCGCCGTTTTCGAACTTAGAGGGCGCCACCTTCTGTGACGCCAATTGGGAATTTTTTGGGTGAACGTGTGTATTTTTTTACACGTAACACGTGGTGGACGTTTATTCTCTTGAAACATGTGATATCCTATTTTCTTCTTTTGGCGTGCAGTTCCAGGGTAAGCTTTGTTGACTGTTTGTGTTGAACTGTATTCTAAAATCTTTTTTCGTTGTTTTCTTATGCACTTACATGATTTTTTAACGTTAATTGTAAAACTTTCTTGGTTCCTTGATATTGTAGGCTTGAATAAAGGCGAATGGCGCCGAAACGTCACTTTTGTTAAAAAGTACTTGGTCGTGTGTTGACTTTTAAGTTGATTATTTTCCGACCACTTGATGATGGATATTGTTTTTGACATAAGCTTACTACGAAATAAACTGTGCATACACGGCTTATCAATTTTAATCTTTAAGAAAACTTCCCAAAAAAGTATTTAAATATTTAATGTTTGCTCTGCTGCGTTGATGAAACTGAATATGTTGGTAAAATGTTGAGGTAACAGTCAACTTTTATTTTCTCATGGAGGTAAATGATGTTAACATTACGTTTGCATCCTTGTTTACATAGAAAACTATATCCACCTATGTACGTGTATAAAATTATTGTCGCCTGAAGTAAGGCATTCAAAAACAGTTGTCACAATTTATTTAATATACTGCAGTTCTTTTTCAACGACATTGAAATTAACTATTGATTTACTGGTGAGTTTCATTCATATAACAACAATTAATGTTTTTAAATTTTAATATTGTAGATTTTCATTGTATTTAAACGAGATTCTATGCAGTGCAAAACAATTTTCGTACAATGAAAGCCTCATAATTCGATCTTGTTGATTTCAACGATTTTGACCGAAATGGACATTCAACGTCAAAAGAAGCTGAAAAAAATCTTTAATGATTATTCTTACCAGAATAATTTGTTCTACGTTTTAAATACAGCCTACATGTATTTAACTGTACGTACAGTATAAAAGAAAAGTTGTAGGTTGTTTGATGTTTTCTGTTTACCGCAATACCTGAAATTTTATTTTCTAAAATACGCAAGTAATCCATATCTTTACGCCTAAAGCCGCTGATGTCTTGGAAGCTTATTATTATATACATGCGTTCGTTTATGAAGCTTCTCGGTGTCGTGTATACAAGGTGATTCATAAGTCCATCACCACCCAATTTTTTTCTTAACCGTTAGAGATATAAAAAATCTGCTTGTGT
>JAQGBX010008900.1:0-10164 GCA_034698745.1 Megaphyllum sjaelandicum
AACTTTTCCGGGTTTACCACCGTTTCCCGAGTACAAATTTACAACATTTTCAAACTCTACGTAATGCAAATTTACAAGATTTCCAAATTAATCAGAGTACAAATTTGCAAAACTTTCTACATTTTCCGAATACAAAATTGTTAAATTTTTTATAATTTTTGATTTTCTATGTTAATTTTCCAAATTGTCATTAGTTTTTTTTTTCGAAAGGTTCAAATGCAAAGTTTTGAAATAAACGTTTTTTGAGAGATCTGCAGACGATTTTGCTTTATAAATGCGAATATGTTGATGTAGTGAACACGTTCAAACATTTGATTGGTTGGCCGAAAGGGTTAAAAATATTTGACGGGTTCTTAAACCAGTCGATTCGCGTTTTTACCAACAAGCAGGGACTTTAAAACATTCGTTAAAATAGAAAGTTCCTAAATGAGAATGGCCTTAAAACAACCGAAAAATGCAATCTACACTCACCTTTATTTGTTCGAGACTCCAAAACTATCAGTAGCAACACATTTTCTTTTTCGAAATGTACATTCCCACGCAACATAACCAACACACAGGACGATCTAAAGTTAATTTTTGTTTTGGGGGTAATTTTAAAGAGCTCTCTCCTCCCTCCTACAATATTGGCAGCTTCGAAAGCCAACCCATTTGAGGAAATTCCCCATTACCGGAAACGAGAAAAATGCGAAAAGAATAAACAGTTTGCGAACCGTATGTTAAAAATAAGTTTGAAAAACCAAAGGATTGTATAGTTTTAATTCGTAACTCGAAAGAAGAATTGACATTATATTTACTGGATATTTTTCGAGACTAATGCAAATGGGTAAGAGCACAGTGATACTTTTTAATTAAGAATGTTAGTTACCGTACACCAGCGCCAACCAGCGGGCTAACATTTTAAACGTTTTAACGTTTTAAATGAGGACCTGTTAGCCCGCTGGTTGGCGCTGGTGGTACGGTAATTAACATTCTTAATTAACATTCTTCCAGTTAACAATTAACACTCTTACCCATATACATGTATGCATACATGCAGTACGTTCGTAAAAACGTCGCTGTTGTCAATGGGTAGTGCGTAAAAACGCGAGTTGGCTGTATAAGTAATGTGTTATTTTCCAAGAAATTTCATAGATAATTTACCTGACTTTAACAGGTTGTTATACATATTTCCCTGACTAATGACAATGTCAAAATTGACATTTTCCAACTTTTTCCACGATTTGGCAAAATTTTGAAAATGTACGCTTGGATATTTTGCAAATTTTTAGTAAGAAAAGTTTTTAAAATGTTCTGCTCGGAAAACGTAGAAAATTTTGCAAGTTTGTCCTCGGAAACTGTTGAAAATATTGAAAGTAGGTATTTGGAAACTGTTGAGAATTTTGAAAGTTTATCTTCGGAAACTGTGGAAAATTTTGCAAGCAATGCAAGCAATTTTGCAACAATGAGAAAAAACTAATAAATTTGCTTACATTATTTTTTTTCTTTACAAAAATAACGGAAAAGTCATACTTAAAGTGCAATATAAGTGATGGGACACTTTTTACAAAACTGAAATATTTCGTAAATTATGTACTGTAATTTTGACTTCTAATATTGTGTTTAATTAGAGTTATATTTAACCCATATTTTTAATTAAATTAGCCAATCTTCTTAGAATAGAATGTTTTCTAATGTGGGGTCATCAACAAAAAATAAAGAAAATCCAGGAATTAATGTTTCTAAACTTTCCAAAATAGTCCATGAATTTGAAGAAATAACTCTGTATCCTCAAACCATTAGCCGATTTCTTCATAGAAGTGGTTATGCTTTCATCTGTGATAGTATAGGTTCCTATGCTAAAGGTTTCTTCATTAGGAAACATCCTAGTCTAAGAAGATTGGCTAATTTAATTAAAAATACGAGTTAAATTATTATTAAACATAATATTAGTCATCAAAATTACAGTATGTAATATACTTTCAAAGTATGTAATATATTTCAAGTTTTGTAAAAAGTGTCCCATCACTTATGTTGTACTTTAAGTATGACTTTTTCAGTTTTCCTTTATTTTTGTAAAGAAAATAAATTATTTAATCACATTTTTTAGTTAATTTACTTAATTATCATGGTTTGTTTAAATAAAATGTTATTATAGACAAACATGTTTAAAATGTATTTATAATTTGCCAATTTCTAAAATTTTACTGGTGTCCTATCAATTATGTTGAGCACTGTATAGATGCGCTACTGAATTCATACCGGGAAATGCACGAACTGAAATCATTATAAATAATGTAAAAAAAAAGGAAAATCTACGGAAAAAAGCTGCTGATTTGATAAGCGACTTTTATTTGGGCTATAAACACTAAAATTTTGCAACTATTAAATAAGAGGATAGGCCACATCTTAAATGCATAAACCGTTTACAACGAACCCATGCAACAGGTGACCCGATTACCGGTTTTGCAAAACCCTAACCTAGCAATTAAAGCGCTTTATTCCATAGTTAGGTTTTTGTTCAGCATTTTGTTCAGTGTAGTTGAGCGCCAACTAGCGAGTAAAACGACGGGTCATAAATGCTTTTATTGCATCAGGGCCAAGGTCCGTGCACTGGTCACTACTGTCCAAAAAGCATCCCAGCATGGCCTTCAATAATGAAACACGACGATGCATGGAGTTATAGGCACAATGCTAATTCTGCGCAGCCAAATTTATTTCGATTTTGGTTCCAAAAACGTGTTCATTTTTAACAAGACTTCTCAATTTCAATAGCATGTTTTAAGAAATCAAACATTTTTAAAGAATTTAAATCGTTTTACAAACTTTAAACGTGTCTAGAAAAGCGTACTTATGCCAGTGTTTGTATATAAAAACATCTTATTGGAATTAAGAAATAATGTTAAATTCGGTCGCGTACAAATTGTTTATCAGATAAATTACAAAATATTGTAATTTGTATAATGGCTTCAGTCCATGCATTTCCCGGAATAAAATCGTGTCTATTTTATTTTAACTGAAATCAAAGGACATTCTACGAGGATTGAATGCAGGTCTGTGTACTATTCTACAGCTTAATTCGTTAACTTCATTGAATGTATCTATAGGAATATGACTGAAAATGATAAGTTTTAAAATAGTTGAAGCTAGCGAATTAATTTTTTTTTTTAGTAAAATTTTGAATTTGTTATTTTTTAAGTGTTCTTGCTTCACATTATAGACATGATTTGCACGCAACTTACCAGAGTTTGATCCCAGACTTGTGCCTATCGCATTTAATGTTTCCCAAAAATCAATAGAGTGCATATCTTTAAAAAAAATCAAACTTTCTGCATCCTTTCTTTGTTGAGTTTCTTAGAAAAAAAATTTCAAAACTTCAAAAGGAACATGTTCACATACTGTTTAGACAATTTTTAATTTTTGGAGTAATTGTAAAGTATTTTTGGTTGTTTTTTGCAAATTCCTTTGCAGAAATTTCCAGATTAATTAAATCATAATACATGTATCTCCGAAAAATATTTTGGAGAATCAAGATTTTTGACAATCTTACAGTATACAGTACTAATAAGGTCCAAATATTCTTGCAATCATCCCAACTCCTCGATTCCTCAAATTAATTTTACATTGATAAATTAATATTCGTGAACTTATAAAAACAATTGATTCGCCGCATTTATAGGTAATAATGTACAGTAATTTAGTAGTGTGATTTCTCTGCTATGCCACGTGATAATTACATACTGTTATACAAAATTCGAACCATTACATATTTAGATACGAACATTTATAGAAAAAAAAATGCAGCACGAAATTTTTAAGTTTTTATCTGTAAACAATGTAATATGACAAATTTCTTATGAATTTTCAGATGAAATTTAGCAAATTGGCACTACGTTATTTACGAACAATCAATTTTCAGTTTAAAATGATGAATATTTTCCAATAAAGGAAATTATTAAGTTGCGAAGATCACTGGTGTCTAACCGGAGAATTTGAACAACAGACCGAAATATGCAGGATTCACTTGATCAATGAAAGAACTTTTTATAAACATTTTTTTTGCCTTAAATTACTTGAATACTCGTAAAATTAGCGGAGCTCAAGTGGAAACTTTACGAATCGTACTTTGGCAATCCTAAGTAACGTATACGCAAAAGGAATGCATAAATATAGTCTAAAAACAGCTCGAAAAATTTCAAGCCAATTAACGTATAGATTTTGTCCGAATAGCAAAGTAGCCTACCATTCATAAATCTTATTTCTGAGTACTCATACGGCACACTCGTTTGAAAAACGTAAGCAAACATGCCTACAACAAATATAGGGCCTAAACACCTAGAATAATTCTATGAATCATGGATCAAATTGATGTTACATGTATGTTTCTAAACCCCTTTATAATGACAAATTGATGTTATACATGTATGTTTCTAAACCCCTTTATAATGAACGTTGCAATGGAATCCCATTAAGAAGAACTCGCTTTATACGAATTTATGATAGTACGAACAAATATCCAGCCCACGTCCTAAGGTATGGGCTAATGATATTAATTTCTTCGTTTAAGACGAATTCCGAATACGGATGTTACAAATTTTCAGCTAAAACGAATGAAATTTCGATTTCTCCAGAATTCGCGCTGCTTCTTCAAAACTAACTATAGACAATACGAAAAAAATGGTAATTTAAAACTTGAATTCCTTAATAAATGTCGAAGCATCTTCCCATTCATATAAGATGAGTATACTGTATATGATTGCATCCAAACTTCGATGAAACGTTTGTTCTTGAAGTTGAAGTCCTGTTTTGTACGACTTCTAATATCACGAACTACGGTTTAAACGAACACATTTTTACGTCCCTCGAAATTCGTCTTAATGAGGTATGAATAAAAATTTCATAAGGGCCAAACATCACGCGCAGAATAACCCCTAAACGTTGTTTTCATCTCAAAGCTTCGTCTCGCAAATGCTACCCCAGAAAGCGAGCTTCCACATACACGCTTGTTTTTTTCTTTTTTTTTCCCCTCAAACGTGCCAAAACGTTTATTATGAATTGTGGGGTAAGCTACTCCGGTTAATCGTAGATGGGTCCACCATCATTCGTGCTATAAAAAGTTAATTAGAACCGAACTTAATTGGGCCTTTACTGAATAAAACGCACGATGGAGGCAAAAGCAACACTTTTGATTGCATATCGCTGCGTGAAATGCTCGATTGCGAAATGCAGTGTGGCCAAAAAAATATATATATATTTCGTCAACATCGATGTGCTAAAACACTTTTGTCGCATTCATACGCCATTAACAGTGGTCTGCGTATGCCATTAATGGCCTCAATAATACGTTATAAACGAAATGGGCCGGGTGTGCCATGCATCGTAGCATACTGAAGGGTTTGTCCATTTTTCTTCATTCATAAGCCTGAGCCGAAGAACGGGAGGATTCAAATATTCTTTCATACATGTATTATTACCAGATATTAGGGGTCAAAATATTACAGGGTTCCCCCAGAAATTTCATTTTCAACTTCCTGACTTTTCCAGGTTTTATAAAAATGCTCCTGACCAAATGACAATGTCAAAAATTGACACATTTTGCAAAATCAACACATGAAAATATTTTTTTCCAAATTTACTATAATGACAATTTTAAAAATGTAAAAAAAAATGGCATGAAAACATTTTGAAAATTTGATAGTTTTGTGTTCGGAAAATGTATTCGGAAAACGTGGAGAATTTTGCAAATTTGTCCTATGAAATCGTGGAAAATTTTGCAAATTTACACTCGGAAAACGTCTAAAATTGTGCAAATTTTTACTCGGGGAAACGTGGAAAATTTTGAAAATTTTTACTCGAAAAATGGGCCCTGCGCCAGCCATGCAGAAGCATTAATTTTGGATCGTAACAACATGGACTGTCTACACGTTGAATTTCCCCGACTTTTTCCAAATAAGCCATTCTTCCCTGACTTTTCCAGACATTTTCAAGTTTCCTGACTATTCCAGATCTGGGGGTACCCTGTATAATGGCTTCGTGAAATGTTCGGGTTTCAATTTCTGCGGGATGGCATGAATGGCAGTATTGGAAGTCACGGGTCAAATAATCTACACGGTCATTGCATGCTTTAAAAAATTCACTATAGGAAGTACCATTCGTAAAGTTTTCGTTAAAGTGCCCTTGCTGTATAATAGTTATTATGGTTTTGTGCAATTTTCGGAGTTTTAAATTTCTGCAAAATCGTTGCTGAATGTATCACTACACGTAGAAAAGTATAAGATAATTGTTGCCAATATTTTACAGAATAGGGCATACCGTACAACTATATGTGTTAAGAATTTGAAATCGTTACGTAAACTCGCTTATATCTGTTTTCTCGAACAAAATTTCAACACTTTGATAATTCACGCAGTTTATTTAAAAGAAAAATGAGAACAAGATCTGGCCTGTAAAAATTTTGTATATTATTGGGCAGGTATTGAACATTTCATTGAATAAAAAATATGCAAAAACATAACAGGAATACCAAAATCGTTAAATGCCAATATTCGAAACACGCGTTTTAAATAGTTTTACAAAGAGCCAACGCCGCTCAATACCAAAAGATATTTGAAAGAAACTCACACGTTCCATGTACATGTATACTTTCAAAAACATTTTTAAAATATCTAAAATGACATATCTTTTGACGTGAATGTGAATGAAACAAGTCAAACATTATAGATACAGTGCTCAGCATAAATGATGGACCACCAGTAAAATTTCAGAAATTAGCAAAAAAAAATTTAAACAAGCTTGTTGATAATAACATTTAATTTGAATTTACAATGACAATTAACTAAACAATATACTTAAATTATTTATAACGAAAAACTGAAAAAGGTCATACTTAAAAGTGCAACAGAAGTGATGGGACACTTCACAAAACTTGAAATATTTAGTAAAGCATGTACTGTAATTTCGATGTCTAATATTATGTTTAATAAGGGTTACATATATTCCGTATTTTTAATGAATTTAGCCTATCTTCTTAGACTGGAATGTTTCCTATTGAAATAACAGTTCCTATTGTTCCAATGCTAAATATGAAGTTTGCTAGGGGTCATCATCAAAAAATGAAGAAAATCTTAAGAATTAATGTTTCTGAACGTTCCAAAATAGTCCAGAAATTTGAAGAAATAACTGTATCCTCAAACCATTCGCCAATGTCTTCACAGGATTGGTTATCATAATCAAACTCCCACATAAAAGCCTGAAGCTAGAACGTTCCATCCATCATGCATACAATATACATTAAACTTGCTTTTATCTGTGAGTTTAACTATGATAACCACTTCTATGAAGAAATCGGCGAATGGTTTGAGAATACAGAGTTATTTCTTCAATTTCCTTGACTGTTTTGGAAACTTTGGAAACATTAAGTCTTGGATTTTCTTAATTTTTAGATGATGACCCCTAACAATTAAACTTCCTATTTAGCACGATAACAATAGGAACGGTTACTTCATCCAAGAAGATTGGTTAATTTCATTAAAAATACGGATTAAATACTGTTAAGTGACCCATCACTTATGTTAATTGCACTTTATGTGTGACCTTTTCAGTTTTCCGTTATTTTTGTGAACAAAATAAATAATTTAAGCCAATTGTTTAATTAATTCTCATTGTATGTTCAAATTAAATGTTATTATAGACAAACATGTTTAAAAACTATTTTTATTTTGCCAATTTCTGAAATTTTACTGGTTTCCTATCAATTATGTTGAACGCTGTATGTATACACCTAGGAAACTGTTTCCGAAACTGGAAACTATAATTCGGAAAGCCGGTTAACGCACGGTTCGGAAATTTGCATTCCAGTTTCCGAAACCAAGTTTCAGTTTGTTTCCCCGATGTGTACCCACCTTTAGAATAAGACTCGTGTGGAGATTGTGTTAGATGCTGTATATACAACTTCGGTATGTGCATGTATGGGAAAGTAATTTTAAACCTGTTCCGATTCTGAGTAACGGCGTAAATCAATTCATTACATACATTACACTTGGAATAATTTGCTCAAGATAATGTTAGGATAATGTTTACACCCTGCTATAAAGAAGTTTCTACGAAAACTTACGACAACTTGATTTTACACTTTCGTTAGCGGTTATGCACTGCATGACCCACAGTTAACTTCTTAAGGTCCCATGCACCTTCGAATACGTGCACTCATCAAAGTTGTATAGGAAACGTCCGATAAAACTAACGATTGGGGTTTATGCAACGTGTTCTGTCAAGTGTTCGTGTTATTGCTCGATTCGAGAACACGCCCTCGAATCCATATCGGAGGTCGTTGAAAGTACAAAAGTGACCGACGATTAATTGTCTAGACAGAAATCAACACGAGGCTCATTTTTTTATCTTTTAGCATTTCAGTGAGAGAGGAGGTGGCAGGGGGGCTAGGTTCACCTAGTAATCGAGGCGTCCCGATTCACCTTTATTTTCAATAAAAACAGTCCAATTAACACGTCGATGGCAATGCGGAGTGACGAGGGGGTGTTGTTGACTCGCGAAGAAGCTCAAAAGGCGCTTTCGACATGGTCAAGGTCCCCAACCGAGGAACACCTACGTGCGAGGTGACCCTCTTGGGTCATCACCGCGTCGCCCAACACCAAACTTTCATTTATCTAGCCGTGATATCTCTTATATACGATGAAACTTCGTTATGACGAATCTCTAGCGACGTCAACATTTGTTCGTTCAAGCCATATAGTTCGTATTATCAGTAGTAAGACAAAACACGAATTCAAAAATAAGAACTATAAAGTTTCATCGAAGTTTGGATTAAATCCTATTCCCCACGTATATGAATATGAAGTAGAGATGGGCGAGCTGAACTGCATGCAGAGTCGAGTCGAGTTTTTAAGAGTTTTGCTTGGAATCGATTACTCGAGTTTCACTGGACTCGAAAATAATTGCTCCTTCATGAATTCGCTATGAAGTAGCCCGAGGCTATTGTTGAGTCGAGCAAGATTTATTCAGATTTGAAATTGTTAAAATTCCGAGTTTCACGGCTTGAAAATAGTTGCTCAAACTCGACATTTCAACACCAAAAAAACTCGTTTTTACTCGAAAACTCACAGGAAGTTCAACTCGCCCATCTCTAATACCGGTATGAAGACACTGCAATTTCTATCGGGTACTTCCCCTTGTAACGTACCTGTTTTTCATACAGTATATGGGTGCGAGCACAAATAATGCTTACTTTCGACGTGCTTCTTTCAGTTTGTTTCGTGCTTGTTTTCAGCTTCTTGTTTAAAGTTTTGGGGCGCACAATGAACGCTGATATCAACGTGATGGTCAGTGGCGCCACTGCATGCGTTATAGGCCTACTAGGTAAAACACATGCGCGTTAGCATCTCTGAGGAGTGCAGGACACGATTTTACGGTACATAGGCACCATACAATTGTACAATCGATGACTACACTTCTGACCAATAGTCATCTGTGTGCCACTCCGTGTCTTAAAAATTTGCTTTCAGATTTCTAAAAATGAATGTTAAAAACATTCATTGAGTGCGCCCTCGTTTAAAAGGCATGTTGCATTCTTATCCCGCTTGGTGGTGCTAGTGTTCGTCGAGTAGTAAGCGCCTGCAATAAGCATTCTTTGTGCTCGCACCCTAAAGTTTTAACGTAACATTGCGCGAATGCTCGGGAACTGGAAAATTCACCAGTTTTAGCCGAAAATTTATAACGTCCGATTTCGGAATTCGTCACGACGAAATTAACATTATTCGCTATACCCTAGGACGGAGACTGAATATACATTATATTACAGTAATAGTATACCAGAAATTCCTATTAAGTGAGTTTTTCTTAATAAGGTTCCGCTGTATAATTTACCGAGCAAGGTGGGTTGGCATTCTCGTCTCGCATTCGGTAGACCCAGGTTCGATTCCCATGTCGGCTATCCTCAATTGTGGTTTTTTTTTTCATGGTTTCCCACAATTCCTCCGGGCGAATGCTTAGATACATGTAGTTTCTATATTAAATCGGCCATGACGTCTTCCTATATACCATTCAATCCTCCTCGTTGAAGGACCAAATACGGGTAATATAACTAAATTGTGATGGTGGGACACATCATGACTATAGACTGATTATAGTTTGACTTAATTTGTATAATGATCCCCCTGCCTAATGGTACTA
>JAQGBX010008901.1:0-10163 GCA_034698745.1 Megaphyllum sjaelandicum
ACTATAAACCTATAGTGATATCAGTAGTCCGAAAAACCACTATTCATAGTGACCGTATACTGATCTTTCCACCAGGGAGAGTACCCGATTTCAATAAACTCTTTCGTCCCATTCACGGCGTCGGCCATGAAAAAGGTGGACCGTAGATACTGCACCCTTGTAGGCACCGGTTATTGCCTCAGGGTTCTGGTAAGTGCGTCAATAAATCTCACTCTCCAACTGAATCAATCTTCCTTCGAGACACCATTCCTTCGGTGATACGTGCGTGGTCATAACCTGTCCATGAAACGAACACGAAATGGATCTTAAAAGCGGGGGGTTAGTGAGTTACCACCAATATCTTGGGACCCCATGTCGGGGTGCGATAAGCGATGTAAGACTCCTCGACATTAAAGCTGCGCATGAATAAATGGATAGTTATTGATTGCGAACAAATTCAGCAGAAACTACAATCTTGAAATTCGCATAGTCCATTTCATAGTGTCAAATCTAGCGTTGGGGTACATTCACGTTTAAGCTTTTTCTACAGTAGTCGCTTGCCAACCAGTGTCGCTTAGTGGTATTGCAGACGCTTACCACTAAGCGACACTGGCTGGCAAGCGACTGGAATACGCTTCAACGTGAATGCACCCAAACGCTAGATTTGACAGTTTGGAATGAAATCGATCTACATTTATTAAACGGATCGGATCTGTTTGAAGCTTATTCCACGGGATGGAACGATGCATCAAGTTTGGTTAAACACACATGTATAGTTGATTAGCACCCAGGGGTCAATAATCAGTTATACATGCATAAAATTTTTAATGTCAAAACATTAAGTGTTAATCAAACAGGTTTACAGATTCAGATTCTTCGCAATGGATCTTATGCAGAGTTACTTAAAAGGCTTCATCACGTGATCTTTTCATCGAACAAACAACTAAAAGAACGTGCTTCGGCACTGCCTCCGGGTGATTTTCGCCAATGGAATGAATGGCATGTCACGTGATACAGTATATGCATGCTGACGAGATCTGCACAAGGTCCATATCATGTGTAGGCTACTCCCTGAGTAGCCCTCTGCCAAGTTCTACGTTAAACTAAAGATAGGGACACAGCAAGGAAACTTGGAACTGAAACTCAGTTTTGAAAACTGGAAACTCGGTTCACGTACTGCAAATGGAAATTCTTAATTCGGAAAGCCGGTGGTCGCCACGGTTCGAAAACTTGCATTCTAGTTTCAGAAACAAAGTTTCAGTTCAAGTTTCCTTAATTGGTGGGTTCCCACCTTAAGCATATAGCTGATGGGCACTTTGGAAGTGAGGAACTAAACCGATGACGTCGCGCAGCCTCTAGTGAGCAACATTGACAAACCATTAATGACGTGTGGACCGAATTGTGTCCACACTTTTGATCAATTCACGATGATATGCGGTTTTCAGAAGTCGCAAATGATCCATACTACAGGGTACTCAGCTTTGCGAACAGCACATTAGCAGTTGGTGAAGCCAAATGTGCAAAACCAACACGCTAATAGGTCAGCAAGGTCATCACTGTTTAATTAATGTAATTAATGCCTTCCTTTCGGACTGTCACGTGACATCGCGACTGCTAAAGTGCGAATCGCAAAACCTCTGCTCGAGTACCCTGTCCCCTAATAATCATTCGCCCCCATCTCCCTTTCCTGCCTTCGCATGATTGCACCTTTATGCTTTCGTTGTTGCAACACTAAGAAAACGATATTCGATAGAACTTCTAAACTTCAAGCTGCTAGCTTGTGGAAGAGGAATGAACTGCTCCGTGAAAAATTGAAAATTTTCATCCGGTTTAAGCGACTATAAGCGATGGACAAACAGCGCCATCTATCGCCGCCGCTGCGAAACGGCTGTTTGGCGCGCCAGATTTGAATGGTTAATTTCCGTGGCTACGATCCCGAGTGACAAGGTTGGGGTCAACGAGGCTATCAGAGTTCGACAAATTAAAAAAAAATAAGTTTCTCAACTGGGATGCAATCAGAAGTAGAGTCGCTTTACCATCGACGTGTTGGGTCTATTTTATTCCAGTTTTTTTTTTAACGCATAAGAACATATCTGAAAATGTAATCATGTCTTCGCCCTTAATCCCTGACGCGAGTGTGCAGAATTCAGATAAGAGACTTATTTAGGCAACATAAAACATGGAAAATCCACCCGGCAGTCATAATGCATCTATGGGAGAATCGAGCCAGCAAATCTTTAAGGCGTTTTGGGTGCGAGGAAGATTCGCTGCGGGATTTATAAAGAAAATCCTCGGAAAAAAAATTGCGGAACACGAGGAGAACGAAATCCAGCTTATGAAAATTAGGAAACTTAGAAAGGTGAAACTACGTTTGCCTGAAACTGTTTGCTATTCATTTAGCATATCAGGACTTTCGAAATTGCAGCGTACGTCACAAAGAGTTTGTGAGATGGCGTTTACCCCAGTAAACCCATCAAGTTTCCATTCGAGTTTTTAAAAAAGAGTTTTGAACAAATTCCGGGAATGACAGAACATCCTAAAATTCTCCTTAATTGACAAATAAATATGTGTTTAAAACCTATTTTCTCCCCATTCAATCACTAACTGACTAATGATTTATGTAAAAATTCATATTGCGCCTATGAAATGACATTTTGGACGGCTAACGTGTTTTCGTTTTTGTTTAAAAATGAAAGGGTTAAACGAAAACCTTTTATTACTTTTAGAACAACATAAAATTCTCATGTGTGTTGACAAATAAATAGGTATTTAAAACTAATTTTCTTCCCATTCCTTCACTGACAGACTGCTAATTTATTTAAAGATTCATATTACTCCCATGAAATGACATATTGAATGGCTAACATTATTTTGGTTCTTAATTTTTAAAAAATGATCTGTCAAAACCTGTCAATACTTTTGTACCTTTATAAAGCAGTAATTAATGCATTTTAATTGGAAGTAAGTAATAACTCCATCTTAGATAAAACTATTAGCGTATTTTCCAAGGATGCACATTAACCTACATGTATATTTAATTTACATGAATATTTTAAAAGATAGCTTATTATACATTTTTCAAAGAAAAAAAAACCATTTTAATTTAAATGAATTTATAAAAAAGTTAGATATAAACTATGATAATAGAACAGCACATTTGATTATTCGATACAAATGTTTGCGGTTGGGAACTTAAATCAGGACATTTTGAAATTCCTGAAGCGTTATTTTCCAGTTGACCAGATAACGCTAAATAAATCGGCAGGAAATTAATTAGTGTGTATTATAAATGTCTCTTTGTTGATTTTAAACGTTGGCCAATGCTAATGTAGCCAATGTTTATGTTTAAAGTATACATATAACGCATTCCCTTTGGCAGGAACTTTTCATTTTACAATATCTAAAACACGACCAGAGTGCTTTTAATTAATATTCATAATTAATTTGCAATTATAAATGAGTACATGCCGTATTAAATTGTATCTACTGTGCAGAACATTAAATTGTGCCTATATTAAATTATTTTTACTAAGACAATTCGAAATACTGATAAGATTTACATTCATCCCTATTACAATGCAAAGTAAGATATAGCTACAATTTCCTAAAAATTCTATAAAATTTCTTCTGAAATTATTTCAATTAAAGTAATCACAGCCTCCATCCGAGTAACGCCCCGTATGATGACGTCGACTTTAATATTTGGGTCTATCGATATCGAGTTTCCAAGCCTCGGCACTAGATGGCAGCACCTCGTGCCCAAAAGCGCTTAATGTTATTGACAAATAAAGGTGGCAGCATTATCTAAACTGCTAACGCAGATAGCTGAAGCATCAGTGCCACTCTGGAGGGCTTCTCCAGATGAAAAGGAAAAGCGACGATCGATATGTTTCTTGATAGTAAACACGTGTATATTTGAAGAAATAGGGTGAAAAGAAAAAAAACCACCTCTATATTTCACGCATGCACAAAACGGTAGGAAGATCTGAATACTTTAAGATTATTATTCTTTTGGAATACTGCTCTGCTCTGCTCAAATAATAAAAAAAAACTTTAAAAAAATTGAAAATGGCCTGCAATGTTTAAGGCTTTAAACGGTCAAGAATTTTGCCAATTTGTCCTCAGAATCTGCTAAAAGTTTTCACAATTTCTCTTCGGAAACTGTTCGAAATTTTTCGAATCTATAGTCAAAACAATTGAAAATTTTGCAAATTTATGCTAAAAAAACGTTGACAATTTTGCAGCAAAAACTTGGGCTCGGAAAACGTGGATAATTTCGCAAGTTTGTCATCGGAAACTCACAATTTTGCAAATTTGTACTGATCTTTTTTGTTGAAGTTTATAAATGGTCCCTGGGCTAACCATGCACGTCTAAGCATTACTTTTAGATTGTGACACAATTTCCCTGACTTTCTCAAATAATTTATTCTTCCCTGATTTTTCCAAGGTTTACTAGCATTTCAGTTTCAATCTCGAAAGAACTAGAAATGCATTAACAATATTTATATTATATTTATCCAATGAACAGGTCGCAATAAGCTCAATTTATATTGGTCTTGGCGAATGAAGATGGATGTGAGTTCGGATAATTTCAATCGGTTTCTTTTTTATTCAATCCTGAAATTGTCAATATTTCATTTCTACCAACCCTGCATTTTGTTAAACGCAAACCAACATTCCTTGAACTTTCAAAAGTATGTTTAAAGGAAGTCACATGAAAGTAAAAAAAAGCTTTAAATACACGTGGAAATCTTGTTCTATTTATCAATTGAGTGTAATGAATCGTTGGAACCGGACATTCGAGCGTGCATCATCTCAAGGCCACTCACTCTCTTGAATGTTTTTATTCCTGAACTCGATTCGCACATTCGTGCATCTTTGTCAGAACCAACGGCAGCTGTCAAACCCAATTTAGCATTGGAAATTGGTTTTTTAAACCGCTTTTGGTAGTGGAGATCGAAGTACGGAGTTTTCTTTTTTAAAAACAGGTTAGGAGGAAAAATTCTGAAAAAAAACCTGGAACGGGCTGAAAGACGTACTTCAACCAATATTGAAATGCAAAAACGCCAGACAAGCCGTCGGCGGATATTTCGATGAAGCCATGACTATAAAAATTCCCAGAAATGCTTCATAACTTGCAATTGGGAATCATTTACATACATGTACATGTGCATAGTGTCGCGACAGTGCATAAGTCGTGTCTCAAGTTTATCAATGATCTGATGGTCATGGAATGATAAAATAATCAGACAGAGGTAGGTCGATATTTGTAACTAATGAACAAAAGTGTAATACTTCCAGCTGAAGACTTACATTAATTCAGAAGCCATTATTCCAAACTTTGTTTAAGTTTGTCATTAGTTTATGAATAATTTCACAAGATAAAGAAGTAAAGAATTATAACTGCTCAAACATTAACAGACTAGGTTGAATTTCTTTAAAATTTTAAGAAGTCATCTTGAAAGCACCAGATAAAATTCAACAGAGGGAATGAATGTTTTTTAAAATTATATTTGAACTCTTACGGAAATGGATCTCTTACGGATTTGTATAGAAAGTGGTTTACTACTCAAACCATGTTCAAATGGATTTACATGTAAAAGCTTGATGATATTCCAGCATGATCAAAGGAATTTACATGTGCAAGCTTTGTCTTATTCCAGCATGAACCATTTCCGCAAAGGCACGGAAACACTGAAAGAAAAGCTCTGACCAGCCACAAATGCTGATGAAAAACAACCTGCTTAATTCCGAACAGGAAGTTGCTCTTACTTTAACTAATTCACAGTATATTATGAGGCTTTATAGATTGTATTAACGATTTTGCCAATTCACAAAATATATGTACGTGCATTTGCAAATGTTTAAACCATGTCATTAAGAATTTAATTCAAACTGAAGTATAAAATCTTGGACTTCATAGAATATAAGTTTGCATTTGAACTCAATTTATTGGTGACAATATTAGCTTCACTACAGCGTATACTACAGTATGCGCAGTTTGCAAGAGCTAATAACAGCACTGACAAAATACTGTAGTTCGATTCCCAAGTTAATCATCTTCCTTTAAAACTTTCCACCAGAAACTGGCCAAGCATCATTACACCAGATTTCGTCAGAAAACTGGGTGGGCAACCACAAAAGAGCTAAGAAAATAACGAGGACGTTATAGCAAAGCAGAGTGCGAAGAAGCACAACAGAAAGCTATCTCGGTAGTAACCACTCAAATGCACCAATCCGTCATCTAATGTGTTTTTTAATGCATCCAACAACGGGCATTCTCAGGGTTGCCAGGCAACGTTTGCTACGAATGAAAAATTAATTGGGCGTCGTTATTGCATATAATTATATCCGGCAACAGAAGCAGACCTAGGAAAAATAAAAACAGAAGAGTCCTCGGAGGCAATCTTTCTAGATGGTTTTTAAAAGAGAAATGTTAGCGAATTTAATTTGACAACAATCCGTTTGCATAGGAATAAAACTTTTATGCACGAGGTTGCGATTTAATGATGGTATCCTGCCTTAAATGTGTTTTCCAACGAACTCCAATTCCAGCGGGATGTTTAATTGAAGCCACGTCAAAGCATTCCATATTTACATAAAATACATCGCACCCCCGTTTCAAAAGTGACACAACCCCAAAAAATGTCAATTTTCGTTTTAAGGAGTTATTAAGTCAGCGAAATGAGTTAACATAGTTTGGGCATGCATTATAACCCACATAGAAATTAAATGCATTTAAATGTACATTATATCTATACAGATTAGAAATGTATAATGAATTTAACATAACGTTTGTATTATTCAAAACATTTTAAACTGCATTGATGAGAATATAATAACTATACATTTTAAAATGCATTAATGAGAATGCATGAATTTCAATGACCCAAAATGTCTTTTGAAATGCATTGCAATAACGCAACATTTCTTTTGAAATGCATTAAAATAACTCAAAGTGTATTTTAAGATGCATTAATGAGAATAAAATTTAAAAAAACATTTTATAATTCATTTTGAAAACCCAAAATGTCTTTTAAACTGCATTACAATAACGCAAAGTGTATTTTTAAACGCATTAAAAAAACGCAAAATGTATTTTGAAATGCATTGCAGTGTTACAATCTGTATAATTTTCAAATGCATTTTCTTTAAATGTAGAAATGCAAGCCCACGCATTCAAACTAGCTTTTTTCTCAACATGAAAAATGTTTAGTTCTGTAACTTTTAAAGCGAAGGTGAAATACTGTATTGCTATACAAATGTTGTAAAAATGCATTCAAATAATTACTAGCATTATGAACATTTTTCGGGTTTGAAGAGTCCGATTCCGAATAATCGAGTTCCGGGCATTTTAAAATCCATCAAAGTGCACCAGGATTACGTGACGCAAATACTACAACTAGACTGAAGTAATTTAGCAGACGACACGTTTAAACGATGACTGTTACATATTTTTCAAGAATTCAGCTCGGTAAGGAGTAATTTACCGCATTTTAGCGGGTGGTCATTAATTGCCAGAAGTGCTTATAACGAATAAGTTGAGTTTGCGACGGACTTAAAAGTTGACCATTTATGACCGTTCATGAGCTCAGACAGTTAAGCTCACGGCGGAGCTTAACGACGAATCGGCTTACGGCACAGGGTTCTCTCCCACGTGACAGCAAACGAAGAAATATTTCGGTTATGTCTATACGTTAGCCAGACTCTTAATTTCTTAAATTCCTACGAGAATTTCCACTACATGAACTTGCTTTTTTGAAATCGATTTAGCGTCGACTGGATTACAGTCCTGGGCGGCCAGAAATCCCGCGGCTTATCTGATCGATTCTTTAAATAACTTGCCCCGAGCCTCTCTGTTGCTCAACGCAGGGCGCAATTAAGGAAATTGGCAATCAGGTCGAAATCAAGAAACAAAACTCGCTTGTTTACATTCCAAGACGGTCTTTGAAACGACCAATTATTGTAATTGCCCAGTTGCCAGAGAAAAACATTGCGGCTGCTGCACGGAGGGATGTCGCCATCGTCGCAAAAATGATGGCGAACGCAAATGTCGCCATTCCAAATTCAATTAATGGCAGTAAAACCGAATGTAAAAACCACGTCGGATTAAAGGAGGGAGGGGATACAGCTTCGGGAATTTTAACTACAGTGTAAAAGATCGAATAAAACTTTATGGCGGAAGATAAAAATGCGAGGCATGTTGGCTTTACTGCATTACACGTAAGCTGGCAGTGATTGCCCATTTCACGTGATCCTGACCACCCACTCAGGGGATCGATGGGTCACTGGCATGACACGGCTGCATTTGAATGCCAAAATTACAGGCCACGATTCAGGTTCGAAGCAAAATCACGTGCTCGGACTTATCTTTAGAACAAAAGAACTTGTTAATTAACATGCAATATATCGAAACAAGATGTGTGTTAAAAACACACCATTCTCTTCACTTTTTTAGACTTTGTTCATCGAACATTGTTAACAATACTCAAACATTAGATTCTAGTAAGAGATCTCAAAGAGGCTTTAAATTGTGCTCGATTTGAGTAAAATTCAGCAATTATGACATATATGTGACGTTGACCTTTAAGGCGGTCCTCGGAATGAACATTGGCAATTCGTTATACCAACGAATATTCAGGATTTGGTAACGTGGCTTGGCTCTTCAAAATAAATGTCGTATATTTGTTATAATCGATGAATTGTACCCAAATTAAGAAAAATTTAACGCCTCTCGTAAGTACCCTTAGTATAAAATAATGGCATAGTTTAATAAAAAAAACAGCAAGAATTTCCAATACACAATAAAAATATGGCAAAATGAACTTTTAATATAAATATCAATACAGTAAAAACTCGATTTTATGACCTAATTGATGCCAGGGGTGTTTCATAAAATCGAAAATTTCAGAGAATCAAGTTTGCCAAATCCCTTATTGTTTTTACAATAGAAAACCAATTTTTAAAAAAATAGGAAACAAGTCAATTAAGTTCTCTAAGTATTTTATCACATTACTTGTTCATGTACATCACTTTTGTTGAGCAGGTTTGAAAAAATCATGAATCTTCTTCCGGTCGGCCATCTTTATTTATTTTTTTATCAACGCCAAATCGCTTATTTTTTTAGTCTAATTAGCTGGATTACTGCTACGATCCGGCCTCAAACAAGGTACCCCAATGTATTTAATTAATTTTCCCAAGGTTGAGGCCTGCGCTAGCCAAAAAACGTACTGTGTGGTCCACAGGAGTCTCCTTCATAAAACAGAGGTTTCATACGATGGAGGATCGTAAAATCGAGTTTTTACTGTACTTTAAGCCCAAAATCATTATTTTTAGGGTAAACATTTTTTTTTTTCAAAGTGTATGCGTGAAAATCACAATGCATCAATTATGTGTGTACAGTATTGTATATCAAAGTTGCTTCAAATGCATAACATGGTTTAACTAACGTTGAACAAGATGCTAAAACGAGGCACCGGGATCTCTGCATGTGGAAGGAACAAAAAACGAATGTACATCAGAAAGTATAAGTCCTTAATTGGAAAATCCTGTTAGTTTTTAGTTGTTGAACGACGCGTCACATCTTCTGCCCTTCGTTTTTCCACACACTGCGATCTGCTTAAAATTCCGACGTTCTAAGCAGCAAATTGAAGATTTAATGAGCCGACATTTATTTGCTTAATTCCGCGGGCGTTTTGTGACAAGTTTTATTGTCCTCAATCATCATATTAGTGGTGTAATTTGCATTGTTGCCACCGCGCATATTAAGTGTCTCCTCACTCCTCGACTTGGCGCTTCTGCTCCAGGAGCGCTGACAATGCGCACGTGGGAATTTCTAAATGCGTGAACAAAAAAATCAACTACACAACAAGGGACATCGACAGAGCTCTGATGACGCGGCAATGTTGTTAAGACATTCTGGAAATGCGCGAGGAATCCGGAAGAGTGGAATATCTCGACCAGAAATGGGATTGTTCGACTTGGCGTTATTACACGTTTTTGTGTTTGACATTTTTAATGATTGCATACATGCGCTGTAAATTTATTAGGGGGTACAGTAGAACCTGTCTAAAATCAAACGCTTGGGACCGGGGGGGGGGAATTTTGATTTTAGACAGGTTTTGATTTCAGACAGGTTTATCCAGAAACAGCTGCAAAATAGGGAATTTCCCCTTTTTTAATTC
>JAQGBX010008902.1:0-10163 GCA_034698745.1 Megaphyllum sjaelandicum
TTGCTGAATATTAATTTTTATAAGCGTAGATCTGTTGCTGAATATTAATTTTTATAAGCGTAGATCTGTTGCTGAATATTAATTTTTATAAGCGTAGATCTGTTGCTGAATTTAAATTATTTGACGTAAACTGTTGCTGTTTTTATTTATAAAAACGGCATGAAACTTATTCCCAAAATCAGTCTATATGACCACCAGTCTATTGTGTTCAGTGACCAGTGTGTGTTGTTTTTTTTTTGCAATTTTTACATTGCCAATGTACCTGTGCCTATGCCAATGTAACATATGAGTCCCGTTACATCTTGTACATGTTCATTATTTTAGTTTAATTCGGGAATTCTTTGTACGGTGACCACCTGTGTACAGGACCAACACAGCAGTTTTTTTTGGTGGTCACTATTAACAGGTTTCACTGTATTTTATCATTTTTATCATTTTTATCACTTTTATATCAGAAAATGATATTCCCAACAACACGGTTATTTGTTGTACAAAATGCACATCTAACTGAGTTTGGATTTACTTCTACACCCTCCATGGCCCTCGTTTATGCTGGATATTCAAATTCTAGTATAAATACAATAATTTCCTACCTATGTCATTCTTGGGTACAATTGCCATTACCCCTGACAACTGTACCCGACATGGAAATGTTTCTTCATGCGTGTATGGTGGATCTAAAAGACGACCATGGAATAACAGTTTCCCTTGTTACAAGGCATTAATGGTAAGAGATGTTTTTTATTTTTATTTTATTTTTATTTTTTCATATCAAAAAAGTCACTTCTGTATTAGCTTTTTGTAAAAGTGATACAGAAGTGACTTTTACTATACTACTGAAATCAAGGAACATCAGTCAGCAGCATCTTGCAATTCATTTTCCAGCACTGGGGAGCCATCAACTGCACCATCAAAAAACCTTATATTCATTGTAGAACTGATGTTTTAATGTAGAAAGTTAATGAAAAATAAACAGCTTTTAAAGCAAGTTGTGATTAAGATACTTAGGATTCATGTTATTTTTGTAAGTTGATCAAGAGAGAATATCACATTTTAGGATATTTAAAACGCTATACAACATACCTTAGTGTGAGAGCAAGTTTCTCAGCTGGTGATATTGGCCTTTGGATTCTATTGTATGGCTTTGTTATCAAATCATCCTGAATGAGATTCTCAAGAAAACTAAACTGTTCTCTAGTAAATCTAAAATATTCCTTAAATTTCACATTATCATCTAAGAGATGTTTCTCAATCAAAATGTTGTACACTCCATCTTCTTTTCGACAATGGAACATCTCACTGGTAGGTTTCCTTTTAACTTGGGCACTAAGCATGTCTATTTCATCCTCAACGTCCTCAACCTTATCCAACAGGAGCAATGCAGCAACATGTCTTCGTTTTGTTAATGAATACATTACTACACTGTAGCTGAAAAGTTCGGAACAATTAATGAGCTCTTGAATTATCCCGCCAACCATATGTTTGTGTTTCAAAATGGCGGCCGAGCCTTCCATTTAGCTTCACTTGATCATAGAGTGCGCCACCAGCCATGTGTTCTTGGAAAACACTTTTACGCAGCGCAAATTTGGAGCGTTTTGGAGCGTATTATGCTGGCAGGGCAGCATAACATAATATGCTTCTAGGAACCCCTAGCTTTACTGTACACAAATAGACAGGTGGTCACTATACAGAAAAAATTTATGCAGGAAAGGTACACTCGAAAAACCAATACACTAAAAAGTGGTCAACATAAACAGGTGATCACTTTACCAGGTTTTACTGTAGTTTTAAAGCGATTATTATTTACATCAGAAATTGTTTAAAAGTGTAACAGTATAGGTATAGGGTTGAGCACCCTGTGTTTTATAGAGTAAATACTATGACGACAAATATAAAATAGTAGGCTATTCCTATAGCCTTTTATTCCAATTTTTTTGTTATCTTCACAGTTTTACCGAAATTAATACCAAATTTGGAGTAGGCCTACTTTTGATAGTATACTATCAAAAATAATGTACATGTATATAAAATTTTGTCTCCCGCATCACACTTGATCGATTCTCAGAAAATGAGTAAAACCTTATTCGCATGGGAGAGGGGTGACGTGGGTTCAATTAATTTTTGGACCAGCTATCCTAACCATGGATTCCAGAGGAATTTCGTTATACAGTATTCATAGATTCCATCCAGTCAAAATCGTGAATCTTTCCACCCCTTTTCCACTTTTCGATGTTTAATTTGTTACTATCAGGATACTTACTACCTGCATTCTTTTATGTTTTCAAGTTTGTTGTAAAGTATCTTATATGAATGGATAAGGTCAGGGCAACGTGTTCATAAAAAGTAAACTACGAAGTCTGAGACCGTTTTGTAAATATACTCACGTCTAGACCATGCAATATGTATAGTATATATAGAGACGATATTTTATGATATTTATCTGCAAAGGCAGACTATATGAGCGTATAATTAACATTCTATTTGCCATCACTTTAGTAGAAAATGTCGACAACCATATACTGTAGATGTACTGTACACTGTGATTTGTTTAACGATGGCAAAAGCAAATATAGCGGCACTATATGAGCTCGTATAATGCTGCAGGATACATTTTTTTGTGGTAATGCTTAGAAAAATATCTCAAATTTTTTGAGCACTTTTGAGAAAATAAATTAAATACTGTACAGTAGAACCTCTTTTATAAGAACTTATTGGGACCTAGAGTCGGCAGAATTTGGAACTCGCTTCCTGCTAAAGTGGCCATGGCCTCCTCATCATCACAGTTTAACACCCTCTTAAGGGAAGTGAATTTAATGGATTTTGTTACCCTGACCTTCTAAAGTCTCAACTGAGGCATTACGTAATCCCTCATGTAGTTATTAAGTTTCCCAAATGTTTGTATCATAGGGTAGATGTCAGTGATGACCTGATAAGTGATCCATTCTATGCCTGTTCCCATTCAGGAATAAAGCTTATTATTATTATTATTATCCTATCTGCAGAACTGTGTAATGCGACGCAATCTCCCATGTCACACACTACCACGAAATATACTTCAGCAAAAAAAGAAACAGCGAGAAATTGCGGTGATTACAGCCCAGACAAATGCATGAAACTTTTAATCACTGTAATAAATGTTTTTTTTTTAAAAATACTGTTTCATGTTTTATTATTATTTTACATGTTTTGTAGTATATTTATGCTTATTATTATCAGTTTGCAAGTTAATTTCTCTATTTAATAGTTCTGTGCATTATTTTTCATATTTTCATAGGTCATCTAACTAACATAGTTTGTTTTTATGCAACACAATGTTACCACCTATAGGTGGTGAGATGACGTCACTTCTAGTAGGGTGGGGAAGTTAGGGGGTGGGATGACGTCACTACCGGTAGGGTGGGGGGTTAGGGGGTGGGGTGACGTCCCTTCCGGTAGGTGGGGGTTAGGGGTTGAAAAAACAAAATGGCATACACATGGTGTTCAAAACGGACTCAGGGGGTTAGGGTAATCTTCAGTGTCCAGCAGTTCCGTTTCGACATCAAATACATTCCCGGCAGCTTGAATACCTTAGCCAACCTATTGTCCCGCCCTCGGACACGTGTATTCATGTGAGACAACTATGGTGAAAAAATATTTGTGAAAGTTTGTCTAACAGATTGTTTTTATTTTGCATCTATAGGAAATAATCAGGAACTTCAACAACAGCAATTGGTGAACGAAGAGCTGGATAAAGCGGAAAGAAAGGAATTAAGTGCCAACGTAACAAAAGGTGATCGACTGTCACTTGCATCAAGTCAACTCAATGACTATGTCCTTGGTGATGTAGCAAAGGAAATCAACCAAATCTCTGCAGCTACAATGGCTGCAAATGATAAAAAAAAGAAAATCAGAGAAAAAAGAAATAATTGGATTAAGGGTTGATCAATCCAAACTAGTGTCAAGAGAGCTATACACCATGCCACCAGAAATATGCCTAAGTGCTGAAATTGGCATATGCAGCAACAAAGATCATTTCTACATCCAATTAAGCACACCATTGAAGCCAACAACCTGATGCCACCACACTGTCTGAAACATCTGCTTTAAAAGTGCAATGAATTGCACAGGGCTGGATGATTTAGAATTAAGCAGTTTTGACTTTAGTCAGAATGAAGTAACGACGGAAAGCAAATTTAACTTGACATCGGACGACATCACAGCCATCAGCTGAAAATGGAGGTAACTCAGCTACGTGAAGAAAATAAATTAAAACAGGAGTTGGAATCAAGCCCAGATAACTCCCATCCACTTTCAACAGAATTGTTAGCATGTATATATTTTATTACCCGGTCATATTTTGTTAAATTTCTAAGAAAAAATGTATATCTTCTTTTAGTGCATCATTTTATTGAAAACGTGTTCTTTTTGATTTCTTATTTATAGCAACTCCAGGAATTGTTCAATACTTTTAAAAACTATTAACACTTATGGAGAAATCATCTTCTGTTAATGAGGTCCATTTATTAGACATTAGACAAGTTAAAGTTATCCGCAGTTCCACGTCATAATATTTCACTAATGTTGATGTAATCTCATATTTTTTCAGGGCCTACTGTTTGTTGTGCGTGCCTAATATTTGACATTTTTTATTAATTTATTTAGGTTGAACTTTATCTCAATACTAGGGTAATGATATCCTCCAATGCTAGACAGGCAGCAATCCTGAAATCAAACGATAGGCCAGGGAAATTGGTTTCACAGTTGCTACAAAAGTTTTATACAAAAGCAGAACTACAGAAACTATCAGCAAATGGACAACGGATAAATAAAGAGATTGATCTTACTGGCAATAAAATGTAAGTCTATTCATTAGTTACAAATATGATAATATTCCACACATTTTTTTCTTATGTATATATTTTCTTATAAATGTTAAGTGTATGTGCTGAATTTCCATAAAGATAAATGTCCTGGAAAGCATGTACTAACAGACAAACAATTCGTCCAGCATATAAACAAAGCATGTGCGATTGCAAAAAGAAGCAATAAGCCTAAATCTATTCCTAAAAAGTAAGCAACATTTTATTATTATTATTGTACATTTACAGGTACAGTTGTAGAGTATGGGAGCACTGTACTGACATTATACATTAAATAATTTCCCTTTCTCAAAACAGCGCCATCAACAAAAGAGCAATAGTTTATGCATGTGGTTGACTGCAATGGATCACTGTGTGATGGATGGAACAACCCTCACCAACTTCCTCAACCAAATACTTAGAAATCATCTAGAGTTCTTGTTGTTTTGAATATATTACCTGCAATTTAATTGTATTTTTATGGTAACTATTTCACGATCATAATTTTTGTGAAATACTTAAGTGCCAATCATTTTGCATAAAGGGAAGCTCATCCCTATTTTGAAAGTTGTGATAATGCTTGTTAATCGCATCACAACTTCCGAGGACGAGTTATTGTAGTTCTCAACATGATTAAAGTTTCTAATAATCCAATTGTGTGTTCACGCTATATTTGTAATAAATTTGTGTTACATTTACAGAATACTATAGCTAAAAACTACAGTATCACCTTTGGTAGTGATGTGGACTAATCATATGATTAGTTCACACAACTGCCAGAAGTCCATAATCTTTGTAAAGCATTTGTCTGAGTACCCTAACATGAGAACTGGTAATTGGCATGGGTTCAACCAGGGGAGTAGTAAGGTACCTCCGCCCTGCTGAAGTGGGTGGTAGATGGTGACGTCACCTCCCACCCACAAGAAGTGACGTCAAATTTAATCATGGCACCTAATGCTGTCAAGCAGAAAGGCAAACCGATTAGTGAGTTTGATCGTGGACGAGTTGTTGGTGCTCGGAGCATGGAATACCAGTAAATGACATTGCAAAATCCATTGGCATTTCACAATCAAGTGTCAAACGAATCTGGGCAGTAACAAAGTCAAGGAAAACCCCATTTTACTGTCGGAAACAGAGGTCCAAAGAAACGGCTGACAGAAAGGGACAGGCACAGTTTGAAGAGAATGGTGAAGAAAAACCGCCGCCTATCAACACAGCAGCTAGTGAATTTGCATAACCAGACAGGTACAAACATTAGCCTACACATTATGAGAAGTGAACTGCTCTCTATGAAACTACGAAGTTGTGTATCCAAAAGAAAGCCCCTGGTAACCGCAACCAACAGAATGAAACGTCTAAAATTTGCAAAAGACCATAAGAACTGGAATATTGAGGACTGGAAAAAGTGTCACTGGTCTGATGAATCACATTTCACATTGTTTTCCTGTGATGGACGCCAACGTGTTAGAAGAGAGACACGTGAATCACTCAACCCAGACTGTATGACTACAACTATTCAGGCCGCTGGCGGCAGCGTGATGGTTTAGGGGATGTTTTGCTGGTCTGGACTTGGTCCATTAGTTACAGTGCACAACACAATGAAGGCTGTACACTATTTGGAATTGTTAGACATGCATGTAATGGCAACAATGAATGACTTTAATCCAGAAGGTAATGGCATTTGCCAGGATGATAATGCCAGGGTTTACAGAGCTAAGATTGTCCAGGACTGGTTTGATGAACAAAATGGACGCTTTTCACACATGGATTAGCCACTGCAAAGTCCAGATCTCAATCCAATTGAGAATCTCTGGGATGTTATTGAGCGACTCATCCGCAGGGAGTCCACACCGCCTTTAAACCAAGCTGCTACGACAAATGAAAGCAGTTTTCAGGGCAAAAGGAGGCCCAACCCGATACTATGATGCAGGGCTTAGGAATTATGGCCAGGCAGTGTATATTGTTTTCAGTGTAAATATACATGCGTATAGATGCAGGGTGGCACTTGCTACCTAATATATCGCTTTTAGTGCATAAATCACATGCGGAATGGCGCAGGGTGTCACTCGATCGTAATACATTTGGTTTTTCATGAATATAACATTTTAACTGTTTCCAGGTGTACTAAGGGGCTTTGTGGGCCCCCTTAATTAGCCGCCCTTGAACTTTTTGGTGTTCATCCTGCAATCCTAAAATTTGTTAATTTTTAAAAAAATGACGTCATTTAAAATGAAAATGCATGACGTCACGCATGCCCAAACTCCCCTCCCCCCTTGTCACAAACTTTATGCATACTTTATGCATGGCCCCAATGGGGCCCAACAAACTATTCCCCTACTGAAAAGGAACCGTTAGCGGTCATTTGGGCTGCCTGCAAGTTTCGCGGTTACATCGAAGATCTAGTTTGTGGTCCACGCCGACCATCAAGCTCTCAGATGGCTCATAGCGGAAAGAAAGAAATTAAGGGCCAACGTAACAAAAGGTGGTCAACTGTCACTTGCATCAAGTCAACTCAATGACTATGTCCTTGGTGATGTAGCAAAGGAAATCAACCAAATCTCTGCAACTACAATGGCTGCAAATGATAAAAAAAAGAAAATCAGAGAAAAAAGAAATTGGATTAAGGGTTGATTAATCTAAACTAGTGTCAAGAGAGCTATACACCATGCCACCTGAAATATGCCAGTGCTGAAATTGGCATATGCAGCAACAAAGATCATTTCTACATCCAATTAAGCACACCATCGAAGCTAACAACCTAATGCCAGCACACTAATGTCTGAAACATCTGCTTTAATTAAAAGTGCAATGAATTGCACAGGGCTGGATGATTGTGGGAAGGACAATTGTGAGGCGTGTACATGTGAAAATAAACTGGTTTCACAGTATTGCCATATAGTTGTCTGCCCTCCTAACAGCGTATTTTCACAGTTTTCAAGCATTTTTATACTGTGTATATTCGAACAGCGCACCAAGCTGCAAAGTGTGGGTTTTGTGGATATGGCGCTTTAACCAGCAACATCTTGAAGTTTGCCAAAAGTGGCAGGTAACTAAGTTGTTGGTAGAAGCGCCATAGCATATTTTTGAATTGCCCAAATGACCACCAGGTTCCCGCCAATTTTTGCAGGGTGTCTGTGGACCCCAAATCCTTGTCACTGGTCGTTTTTTTCTCGTTCTGTTTTTCCTGGTGCATGTGTGCAGGTTTTTCTCCTCTCAAAGTGTTGTGGGTCTGGCTACAAGTGTGTCTTGTAAAACAGATTGTGGAAATCCCAAAATAAGGATGAATTTTGAAGGGAACCTGATGGAAACAACAACACGGCGTGAGTTGATTGGAATCAAGTGTTTGGTCAAAGTGTTTTGCCAAATATTATTCTAAAGGTGTATTCTCTTGTTTTGCCATTAATTGTGTGAGTGCCTAGTGTTAGGCACCACGTGTAGTTCCAATTTTGTTTGTCCCAAGTGTGGGGAAAATGCAAATAAAGATTATTTGTTTGGCACACGGTGCCTGAAGTTGTAATTGCTTGTACGGGTATTTTTCAAGGTTCTTTACAGGATTCCTGATGGGAAGAATTACACAGAAACCCATGATGAAGTGTTCCACAAAGGTTAGTGTTCTTCCCCTGTCCCAAAAGTGTGCATCTTGTACCCTTGTAGCATCCTAGGTCACCAGGCCTAGGATTAGTTAATATCGAAGCCACAGTGTGAGATAAACGCTGTGGCGGTAATTTAGATTTCAATAAAAATCCGTTTTCGTTTTCAATCTAACATATTGTCCGTTGAAAGGATTCTTTCACAGGCATGCAGTGCCTTTTAAATTTCTAGCATCAGCAGTGACGACACATTCTGGCTATTTAAACTGGTAATATTTTTATGATATTCATATCGTTAAGGGCGAAGTTAAAAGGTAAGAAATGCATGATTTATTATTTTTATGTGGTTTAAAGCACATCCAGAAGGTAATTTATTGGTAATATTATCGCTGGATTTTGGTAACCATATTTGGTAAGTAACTTGTCACAATCCTTTTACTAGCATTACCAGTATTCTGGTAATAAACTTGTTACGAAGGTTATTAGAAAAGTATCCTTTACTCGCCTTTAAATGACAACATCGTAAACTTGTCACCTTGGTAATAAACTGCTACACAATATGAACAATTATGACCTGTTTATTACCATCGAAATCACTTATATTACCACATAAAATAACTAATTTTTATGTGTTAATTACCATGATTTTTCTGTTAGGGGGGTCACCAGGTTCACAGACGTTAGGGGCCGTTCATAATTTACACAGACAGCTAAGGGGGAGTATGGTTTTGTACACCATTGCCTACCTTAGGGGAGCCATATAACAAATGTCTAGATGGACACATGAAAAATAAAAATTGCTGATGGTTTAAATTTTGAATTTTGTTGCCACTGATGGCTGGATCAGTGACGTCACACACCAGTTTACTAGGTGGTGGTGTGGTTAGCTGACAGCCACCAGCCACTGTAAGCTGGTAGCTGTCCATTATCATCTCAGGCTTCCCCACACGTGCGATATAGGTGGACATCAGATTATCACAACAGAGACTGGAAAAATAAGTTAATATAAATAACGTTTAAAAAGGTAAGAATTATAGTGAATAATTTTATTTCATTGAAGTTTCTTTATTTAGTATATGAGAAGTTCCATAAATATAAATGGCTCTTTTTTAACTGATGACTCCATTGCAAACAGCGTTTTCACGCATGTTTGCAGTCATCGGGTTTTTGTTGATGCAATTTAATTTTGGACCACCATTTGCACATTTGATCAAAACTGATGACTGCAAACAGCAAGGCGTTTTCACTGCATCAGTTTTTTGATACAGTTTAATTTAATTTTGGAACCTCTATTCGAGGTTTGATCAAAACTGATGTTGATCAGTTTTGATCAAACTTGGAATGGAGATTTCAACTATTCGAGTTTTGATCAAAACTGTTGACTGCAAACAGGCGTGCAGTCTTGGAACAGAGTATTTAAAATTAAATTGCATCAAAAAAACTAATTGAAACTATTCCAAGAATGCACGCCTGTTTGCAGTCATCAGTTGTGATCAAACTTGGAATGAAGGTTTCAAAATTAAATAAAATTGCATAAAAAACACCATGACTGGTCCCCACCAGCAGGTCGTTGCTGGTGGGGAACGTTGCATGAGCAGTTGCAACGTCAGGACTTCATCCCACTTGACAGTTTCGAGTGCGTTTATCGGCTCCGGTGAGATGCTCTGGTCATGGTCTACGTGGATGACCTACTGATACTGGGAAGGAACGACAGGGTAATTACGGACGTAGTTGA
>JAQGBX010008903.1:0-10162 GCA_034698745.1 Megaphyllum sjaelandicum
GTTCACCCAACAGCAAATAGCTGTGGGTGAGGCGGGTGTGCCCCACTCGAAGTCTGGACAGCACGACAGCCTCCCGGTGTGGCCGCCCAACAACATGGGGGATGGGATGAACAGTCGGCCAGATGCGAAAAAGCTTGTTAAGGGGCTCAGAGGCCAACTGATCACCCCATGCCCGACGGAGCAGAGACGTCGACTTGATAAAAGGTTCCAAATAAAATCAGTTCCCAAAGGAAAATGGAAATTGACCTTTTGCAGAGACGCGTGACAATGACGCGCCATCCACATGATGCACCAGACGGCGCGCGCCGTCTGGTAAGCTAGCTTTTTCTATGGGATTCAGTCCTGTCGCGTGAACGAAAATGTAGCTGTTTTGATCGATTTTAAAGGACATTTTCATGCTAGAAAAGGCAAAATGTGATCTAAAAACATTGTCTTTAACGTCTTATGTGTTTAAATTGGATATTTATTTCGAAATGGCGCGCTGTTTTAGGTTTGCTCGGTTCGTGTTATAACCTATGGCCAGCGTCTGCTAATTCATCAGGTAGATAGATATTCTTCGAGAAAACTTATTTTGTAGTTTTAAGTATATATTTCATAAATTTTTGAATGATGTGAGTCATTCTATAAGCACTCGATTCAATATTCTATAGTCTTTATATTTTGAAATGGCGATGCATACATGACCAATAAAAAGTGGATTTTCTTCGTTATGTTTAATTTTCCATTTTTACTCGAATATAAAGGGCTGATAAAAATTAAGTTGATTGGTTTGTGGATTTTTAACGTTGGCCTAGTTCTGCACATATAAAAATTAAATGACGGTAAATATGTTTAGTCACATATTTATGAACACGAAGAACTAAAAAGGTAGCCTTTTCAAAACATTAAACAAGCTGAAGATAAGATCGAGTGTTTATGATTATAAAAGTGTTTTTTGAAGAATATATATCTACACGATGAAGTAGCGCAGACGACGCCCATCTATATTTATAAAGAAGATATGTACGTAGGTGTGTTTGTGGCAGGTCGGTTTGTATGTATGTATATGTGGTACGTTAATCCGATTAACCGATTAATCTATAACAAGAATGTCATCGTTAGAAGTGTACTGGATGACATCATCAGAATTTTAGTAACGGTCCGGGTCATGCCAAGCTTTTCAGCATTATGGTTTGCATTATGATTTACAAATAAATCAGGTAACAATAATGCATAATTAAAGAACCATGGGTAACTTCCGAAATTAATTTGAATTGTGTCTGTACAGCCCAGGCAACCCACAAGAAACGAGCAACCTAAAAAAGCGCACCATTTTGAAATAAATGTCCAATTTAAACACACGACATTAAAGACAAGGTTTTTAGATCAAATCTTACCTTGTCTATATAGCAAGAAAATATGCATTAAAATCTATCATAACGGCTATACAGTTTCGTTCACACGGCAGGCTTGAATCCCATAGTAAAAGCTGGCTTAGCAGACGACGCGCGCCACCGAGTGCATACATCACGTGGTTGGCGTGTCATAACCCTACGTAATCTGCATAAGTCACTAATCAGGGTATCTCCAGTCCTGGAAAACCTGAAAAAGTCAGACTGCTGGTAAAATTTGAAAGTTTGCAAATGGACCCTGCATGAACCTTTAAAGCCCCGTACAGACCAAAGAAAAATCGCAAATGAGAACTGACGAATGGAAAAACACATTTGTCAAAATCCTCCACAAAATCACAATTCAGATTTGTAGAAATGGAGCCTATGATATGTTAAGCTGATCATACACGAGGCAAATTAAAACGCGAAAATTGATTTTTGATTTGTCAAAATGGCCGCTTCAGACAAACCGGGACAAAATTTTTCATTTGCCACTAGTCATTTGTATTAGCGGTTTTTTCGTTGGTGTGAACGGGGCTTAAATTCTGACTTTTTCAGGTTTTCCAGAGGATAAACTTGCAAAATGTTCAACTTTTTTCGAGGTCAACTTTACAAATTTTTCCACGCTTTTCCCCTCCTTAGCAATAATTCCAACAGATTCTAAGGGCAAATTGGCTATATTCATAACCTTTTTCAGAGTACAAAAAAAAAACTTTTTCTGGAGCCCGGGAATTTGCAAAACTTTAAAAATTTTCCGAATACAATTTTATTTTATAAAGTTTCGGACGTCCGAACGGGAGGAGGGGCGATCCTGATTGATCGGAAACAATGCGCACAGGAGGTAGAGGGGAGTCCAATTTTTAAGAAAATTTTGAGGACGCTCTTTTTGAATAGCCCCCAACCTCCCAGAGATTCCATGGTCATAATCTGGAGCCCGGGAATGCCATTACTGTCATTTCGAATTTGCCGTTGCTATGGCACGCTGAGCTGCAGGCGAGAGGCTCATTTTCGTTTCATTTATTATTTTCTATTTCCATCCCGTCTGACGTTTGCATTCAGCGCGGAGTGATGGTTTTCGTAGTAGCTAGTAGCTCGAGTTTAATTTGCTCAACTTTTCTCATTTCTCGAGGTTTTTCTCGTTTTTATACTGCCTGAAAGTAGAACGGCATAATGGGCTGTTTGTGCGCGGCTAAAAGAGGAGAGCCTCTTTGGTGTTCAATGCTGAAGAGCAGAAGAGGGGAATAGTGCCATAGATCCGAGACATTCCCATAGAGAAATACAGGGTTCCTCCAGAAATTTCATACACAACTTCGCTCACTTTTCCAGGATTTTAAACAAATTTCCCTGTCCAATGACAATGTCAAAATTGAAATATGCCGGCCAATGTCATTTACGAGTTTGCAAAATCGACACCAGAAAATATTAAAAAAAATTTACAAAAGTTTACAAATTCATATTTCGAATTTAAAAGTTTTGCAATTCGTACTCTGAAAAGGTTGAAAACACTTTGAAAACGTTATAAATCTGTAGGCACTACTCAAAAACAGTTGGAGATTTTGTAAATCTGTGCTGGAAAAGGAAATTTGCATTAGAAAAATCACAAGTTTTAAAATTTTGCTGATTTGTGCTCGGAAATCGTGGGAAATTTTGAAAATTTGTGCTCGGAAAATGCGGTCAATTTTGAAAATGTGTGCTCGCAAAACGTGGGAAATTTTGCAAATTTGTTCTCAAAAACTGTTTAAAATGCTACAAATCTGTACTCGAAAGCAGTAGAAAATTTGTCCTCGAAAACAGTTGAAAATTTTAAAATTTGTGCTCGGAAAACGCGGGAAATTTTGTTAATTTGTTCTTGGAAAATTGCGAATTTTAGGAATTTGTCCTCGGAAACTGTTCACAATTTTGCAAATATGTACAGGGAAAATTTTAAAAAAATTTGCAAATGGGTTCTGAGCTAACCACGGTGAAAGCATTCACGTTGAATTTCCCTGACTTTTTCACAGACTTTCCTGAATTTTCTGGACATTACTAAGTTTCCTGAATTTCCAGGTCTGGGGTAATCCTGAAATAAGCTGTCATTTTAGTGACGCCAGATTTTGAGTCTAGCGGTGCAGGGCCAATACATGCGACGACAAACAAAAGAAGTTTAACATAAAGAGGAGTGTTCATTAAGTTTTTGCAATGAATAAAAAAAAAAGATAAGTACGTAATTATGTACATGTATATTGGTACTTGTACTATATATTCTTTCCTGTTCAATTAATGCTTTGGAAATCATAAGTTTAACAGTCTTTAATGCTTTTATCGCATTTTAATTTGTAACTGAAAGGGTTAAAATGACTTCCTTATTGTTAATACTGTATTTTTCACAAATGCCTTGGTAGCCTAAATGACTTCCGCAAGGAAGGCAACAGTTATGTAATATTGCAGACAGCATTTTTCTACCTGAAGCATCACGTACTGTTAAAAAAGCGCAAATTTTAAGAAATTGTTAAGCAGGTCATGAGCAGATTTAAATTTCAAGAAAAAAGGCTACTAAACCTGGAACAATAATAATGCGCTAGGGAATACTTTACACAACGTAATAATTTTCAACAAATTGAAGAAATAAGAAAAAAGCTGATGACTTTAAATTATCTTAGGATGCCCACTTAAAAAATGTGAGGATCTCGCCTAGCCAGTTTAGCTTCTGGGTGGCCTATAGGGGTTTAGTTATGGGCCTGTTCCTTCGTTGCACATCATAATAATCAGGCTTTTGACTGGAGAACAGTTAACAAGGTGTTTATTATAGAATGTTCATTTAACTTACATATGGCATAATCACGTACACACGTACACTAATGATAATTTTGCAAATTTACATAGAATTTTTTTAAAAATTGCATTAAAAAATTGTGAAAATTTGACATTTTTACACTCGGAAAGTTTTGCAAATTTCTACTCGGAAAATATGACATGAGCAAAGCATAAATTTTGGATCGCAACAATATGATTTCAATGACTTTTTCTTCCCTGACTTCTCCAGACATTTTCAAGTTCCCTGACTTTCCAGGTTTTCAAGGTCTGAGGGTACCCTTAATGAATATGAGACAGCCATGACAAGAAAGCAAACAAATTGTTTTTTATACGCTCGTACCGCATATTTTTGAATGCGAAAATTTGGTTGCAAAAAATTGTCCGGATATGGAATTTTTTTTTCCCAACAGGAAAAAATTAGTAAAACTAAGTTCGCAAGTCCCTCTCAATACCAGTCCTGCGCAGGTACGCATGCGTAGAAAGCATTGTTCGCACATAGCATGCGAAACTATGCGTGAGAAACGCAATCTGACCAGAAGTTGAAGGAATTTAACGTAAAATCTAAAAGATAATGTGATTAACATATTAGGGATACTCAGACAGAAGCTTTATGCATCGTATTTTTGCAGCCCATGAAGTCACGTGTGACGAGTTATTTCACAATTCGTTAAGCTACTCCCTGAGTACCCCTATTATCACGCTTTTTAATTGGTTATATGTAAACTCGACTCGCGCTTTTAAAAGACGGAAGATGTAATTTGCACTCACATTTACAATATCATGTTTGAGTTTACAAAAATATCTCTACCAACAACCATTTTTCCCACCAATTTGGGGGAATTCCCCGTTCCCTAACGGAAAAAAAACACCTAACAAATATCCCCCAAAGTTCGTGACAACTTTGTTTTCGTAAAAAATCAAAATACAGCGCTAGTCCCATTATTATATACTTCATTCTTTTCATAAATAATCGTCGACATTGTCTATATTTTCTAATTTTTTGTATCTATATACAATATTTCAATATTTTTGCATTATGTGAAGAATAATAAACCCTTTTTTATATTCTGTTTTTATATTGTTGAGATGGCGATCTTTTTAATTATTTCTCAGACATTGTGCCTAAACTTGTTTGCATGATATGAAAAGATTTGATGATTATACTGCAATAATTCAAAAATACTCAAAGCTATACAGGGTGTTTTTGAACTCATGGTACAAACTCAAACTGGTGTTAGAGTGAACTAAGGTAAACATTTTCCACCATTGAACCTATGGTCCAAAAGTCACCATTAAAAAATTACAAGGCCAAATGTGTAGCTGGTACATGAAACATTTAATGGGTTACTTGAAATGTTCACCTTAGTTTACTCGAACACCAGTTTGAGTTTGTAACATGAGTTTAAAAACACCCTGTATACTTGGGGTAGAATTTCATCCAAACTTCGATGACACTTTAGTTCTTATCGCTCGACGTCTGATAATACGAACATGGCTTGATTCGACGAAACTGTTTAGCTGTTTCGCTTATTTTTAAGCTAAAACTAAGGGTCAATTTTGCACACGTGGCTTTACGGCTGTCAAAAGTTCAGTTCGCCAAGCTTCTGTCTAAATATCCCTTTCGTCATTTCATTTTTTAGGATTAAAAAGGAACAATTAATTTTGACATGCCTTGTTGATTTAAGCTAAAACTGCATGAGTGTCGATTTTTCATACGTGGCTTTACGACTGTCAAAAGCCGTAAATATTGTTGTTATATTGTCTAAATATCCCTGATGTTGCTATTTTCAAATGTGCGCAGACTTTGAAAAATGTTTTTCATGGGTAATGTTGAATCTGCACTTGAATGTCCAATGACATGTGACATAAATTTGCCGTTAAGCTGGTTTACTTCTGTCATAGATATTCAGGAAAGTTGATCTAAATTAAATTGCAATTTGGGATTTACCAGAAGTATTAGCCAACATGAAAAAAAAATTTTGCATCATCCGCATATCATGTTATTCTGAAGTAGCTATATAATGGTGAGCAGGTAGCTAGCTCAATTCTTCAGTTAGCTGTTTAACAACGTTCATCAAGTGAGCAATCTTGCATTACTTCATTTCTGACAAGCAAAGGTAAGTGCTTGAATAACACATTAAATACAGCGCCTATTTTATTTTACATAGATTTTAGTCATATAATACATAAATAAAAAAAATAAATAAACGGACATTGAACAGCTTATGGAATTTACATAAATCGAATCTCCTTATGACGAATCCAAAGGGACGTCATAATGTATTCGTTTAAACCGTAATTCGTATTATTGGAAGTCGGAAAACAAAGTTTGATATACAGTGAAACCTGTTAAGAGTGGCCACCAAAACAAATGCTATGCCGGTCACTGTACACAGGCGGTCACTACACAAAAATGCCTGAATTAAATTAAAATTAGGAGCATGTACACTGCACTTAAATACCAGGTGGTCTATTTATCATGATTCCTCAATTATCTTGAAAAATAAATAGTAAATCGTAAAATTTATCAAAATAAAAAATAATAATAACAACTTGCCTTTTAAATTTCGTGAAAGTGAAGGGAGTCCCCGGTCCCCCTATTGAGATCGGGGGAGGGGGGTCTCTTTGGAATTTGCAATGGGGCCATCATTTTTTTTTGCAAATTATGAATCTGCGCTGAAAACAAATAAGTTTTGTCTAAAAGATTGTGTAATATATAATCGTGTAATATATGCCATGCAGTGCAATATGCCTGTTGAAAAAAGTGAATGGCTTATTACACGAGGACATCGATTAAAGCCACATCTAAGATAATGCCAAAAAAATCTTTTAGACAAAACATATTTTGTTTTAACCACAGATTCATAATTTGAAAAAAAGGGGGTTCCTATTAAAAATTCCGAAGAAAAACATGGAATACACGTAGTAAAAAAGCACAAAACCAAAAAAGTATAGAATGATCATTTCAAAGGGTTAAAGGCTTAAAGCAACATGTAACGTGACACATTTGTTATCTAGTCACTTTTTAAAGAACGTTGACAATGTAAAAATTGCAAAAAAGACAACACACACTGGTCACTGTACACAATACATGTAGACAGGTGGTCACTGGTAACTATACGGAGAATTTTTATTAACGAAATGTACACTAGAAAAGTGGTCAACACAAACAGGTGGTCACTTTTCCAGGTTTTACTGTATATAGCATTTCATCCAAACTTTGTTGAAACTTTAGTTCCCAGATGCTATCCCGCGCATCTGAATGGGAAGGTTCTGCAACTTTTTTGGGAGAATTCCTCTTTTATTGCGTATACCATTTGTTTTCAAATTGTTTAAAAGTTCGTTTTTAGATATAACGTATATTGCAAGAACTGTTCGGCAACTCCAAATACATTCGTTGCAGCCGAAAATTCGTAATTCGTAACTGATCTTAAACGAAGACATTCACCTTACTCGTCCATACCCTATAAAGTTCGAGGGCTATACAAATTGTACAAACGAGTTCGTATTATCAGAAATTTGCAAAAATGCGAGTTCGATCTTTTACCGCAAAAAAGCAGCCCCTGCTGAAATTTATTGAAAAGCAAAACAACTTTATATAAACTGCCAAATTCTATGATCCAATAGATTATATATAGCTTCTAGGAAAATGCTCCGTATCACATGTTTTATGCAAACACCGTTATTTTCAGATTCAGTTTCAACCATGCGTCACGTCAATTTAGTCATCTTGGTGTTGGCCGCCATCTCGACGGTCAGCAGTCAAACGTTGACCACGTGTGCCAGAATGAATACTCCTGGCTTGAGCAAAGTGGCACAAGCCTCCTAAATATCTTCTTGCAAATACCAGAATTGTGGAACTGGATACTGCCAAAATCGAGGTGGAAGGCCCGTCTGCGTTTGCAGTCGCTGTACCAAGGGTGGTGGAGAATGGCCCAACATTTCATCCCGAGGGTGCCGATCCATCAACGTTCAATAATCATGTTTTTTGAATGGATTTTTATTGATAATTCAACTTGAATAACATTTTTTGTTATTTTCCCATGTTAATTTTCCATGTAATAACATGCTGTTTATGTATAGCATATCACGTGTTTTAACTCGCAGTAAATATGTATTCGATTGTAAATTCATTTGTTTTTGGTTTTACGATAATGACACGATTGAGGTGATTTCAACCCCGGCCCCTTAGTTGCAATATGTCAGTAACAAAAAGAACACAAAGGCTATATAAAACAAAACGAGATCTGAGAATTGCTCACCTAAACGTTCATCCATTGTGAAAACTGTGAGACGGCCCCGCCACTTTGAGCAGCCGTCACCCAAGGTTGCAAAACCAGTGGCGTTTGACCTCGGCCTATGCTCACCGCGATCAGGCCTCATTAATCATGCAAAGAATGTCACAACGTCCAGCATTCACCCTGGTTCATTTTGCATAGCAAATGAACCGAGGTTACTTGGAAAAGAAGGAAACTTTAGAAAATCAGTTAGGATCAAAATCACGACTGGAGAGGTCGTCCCTACTCCAGACGACATACCTGTTCACCTAACTCAAGCACAAGCTCAAGAACGAATTGTGAGGCAGCCACCCCGACGCGAGTATTACGTTGCTGCCGTGCTGTGCAGCCGACCGAGGGGGCAGCCAAAAGAAAAATTCGTCCGGCCAGTATTCCAGTGCTCCTGTCCGCCGGACCAGCTTCCCAGCGACGGTTCCAGTGTCCCAGGATCTCGAGGCAAGGAATTGTGCCACACCAGACTCGGACGTCCACCGATAGAGACTCTGAGCTTCACCTCAAGTCCACCGCGTGTCCGAGCACCGTGCATCAAGGAAGTGACTGGTAATTCGACCGTGTCTCGACCGCTACCAGATCACACCGCACTCATCCAACAGAACAGTCGTCAGGACATATCTAATGTCCACGTTCCACGCACAGAAGAACCGCGTGTGCCGCGTAAGTGCTACCACGACCGGATTTTCTACCGGACACCACAAAAACCGCGCTACGGCCGCATTCGAGAGTCCGACGCCGTGCCCTGTGCCCTTGTCAGTGGATCGGGACTGTTCAAGTTCAAGTGGCTCTCCGTAACGGATCAAGAAGATCCCGGAAACTTTGTTTTCACGTGCAAGACTCGCTATCGCTCTCCGCACGGCAATTGCATGCGCTAGCCCATGTAAGCTACCGGGCGATGCGAAGTAAATAAAATTCTTGAGTTCCGCAACCCGCCTCCTCACTGTCTTACAAAAACCATGTCAAGGAGCCATGCATAAAGTATGTCACGCTTGGAGGGGGGGTTGAACAGAGCGTGACAATTTGTGACAAGGGGGGGAGGAGGGGTTTGGGCATGCATGACGTCTCGCCTTTTCATTTTAAATGACGTCATTTTTTAAAAAAATTAACAAACTAGGGGTTGTAGGATGTGCACCAAAAAGTTCAAGGGCGGCTAATCAAAGGGGCCCCACAAAGCCCCTTTGTTTTAGTAAGGGTCCTTGGATGCTTTTCACACCTTATTGTGAAAAAGTTCAGAAGGGGATTAGCTGGGGGATGGTTAATACGGAGCCGTTATAGGACAATACAAATTTTTTTTTTCCGGAAATTTCGGAAAATGTCAAAAGTATGAAGGGAACTTGAAAAATATCCAGAAGTCAGAGAGAATGACTTAGTTTCATGAGTATATTTTGCGAAATATTGTGTTGTGTCGATTTTTAAAAATCGTAGAAATCGTGTTTCTATTTCAATTTTAACATTTTCCTTGTTTTGACATGGAAATATGTTTTAAAACCTGGAAAATCGAAAAACATAATAATGACTGGCATAGTCAGGAAATAATCAACTATTATTAAAATGTCAGGCAAATTCAACATATTCGTGTTGTCACAATCCAAAATCAATGATTCTACGTGATTAGCTCAGAACAGATTACCTAGACATTGTAGAAAAGTTTTAAAAATTTTCTTTTGTTAATTTTGAAATTTTCAGAATATTCTCATGATTTTATTT
>JAQGBX010008904.1:0-10162 GCA_034698745.1 Megaphyllum sjaelandicum
ATCGAAACCGGGTGAGTTCCAACAATTTCTTTCAAAATTAATTCTGTGTATGTATGCCAATTACAAGTAGGATTGGACCGCTAGAAGTCTCTCAGGTTGATAAATAATGTTTATTTTAATTTTTCGATTAAATTTCCCATACTGGTACCATTATACCAGTAAGATAATGGGACCATTATACCAGTATGATAATGGGACCATTATTCCATAACCTACTATGTAATGGTCCATTATATACTGGTTTTTCCAATAGGGTAGAACTCAGACAGAAGCTTTACAAATCGTACTTTCATAAAGTCGTGAAATCACGTATACAAATTTATTGCAGTAATTGGTTTGGATGCGTTCCAAGCCCAGCAGTGCCTCAAACGACGCGAATAATGACGACTCCAGCTGATGGCCTTGGTCCGAAGAGATGCGACCTGGCGGGACAAAGCGAGTGAGTGATCCACCCATGGACAAACGTGCGAGCCACCGTCTCTGCCATCATGCTGTCCTAGGAGAATATCTCCGGCCACCTGCTAAAGCGGTCCACACAGGTGAGCGTGTAGGTAAAACCCCGTGACAGTGGCAGGAAACGGAACGAGTGAGAAACTATGTAGTGGTTGACCTGTGGCAAGACGCCGCAGTACAAGGGGTGGTCGCTGCCGGCGGTCGGCAAGGGGGAATGTCAAGGGAAGTCAATGTGGGGTCCAGGAGAAACGCCTGAAAATCTTCGTCGGATGCCTGTGCTTTTGCCATGCAGAGGAAATTGACTGGGGACGGGATTGCGATGACCGAAATGCACAAAAGTGCATCGACGACAACATTCCTCTCCCCCCGGATGTGCCTAATGTCTGTCGTAAATTGACTGAGGTAGTACAGGTGTCGAAGTTGGCACGGTGATCTGCTCATATCCTTGACCTCAGTCAGTTACAGAAATCCCATCACAATGGCTGCCACTTTTTTAGGGAGTGGGCAAATGCTGGTGTGCAAGACTTCGTATCCAAAAAAAGAGTCTGCCTCCTTCCCAAACACACACTTAGAAGGGACCTAATCGAGGATTAGGTGCAGATATGCGTGGTGCTCATGATCGTCCGCAGAGCCAATGAGGACGTCGTCAAAGTATGGGCTGCAGAAATCCAGTCAGCACAGCACCTCTTGGATAAAGCACTGAAATGTCTGGGCGGCGTTGCAGAACCCGAACATCATGGCTGGAAATTCCGAGTCTGAACAGCATTATGATAACCATCTTATGTATGTCCTCTGTAACAACAGGTATTTGGTGGTAGGCCCTAGTAAGGTCAAGCATTGAAAACACTCAGGTGCCCTGCAGGTTCTTTTGGGTGCCATCAGCAGCTCTTTGAAGGGCAACAGATCTCCTGCGCTAGCATAGTGAAGCACCTTCATGATCATTGGTGGTCCCGTCCCTAAATGTGATGTCACATGTCATGTTTTGAAGGAGAGATGTGCATGTCCGCCCGCACCAAGTCTGGAAATTGTCCCATAAGCTAGTGGTATTTCAATTCACCCTGAATCGACTTAGTGCTGCCGCCCGGACCAGCCACCGGTTGTCCACATGGATGTTCCAACGTGACTGCGACCACAAACCTCCACTCCATGACGTCGACTTATAGTCGGAATTTGGTGAGAAAGTTGGATCCGATGATAGGCTGTTTCACAGAGGCGATGACGAATGGCTACTCGAATATGCTACCCACATGCTTCTGGAGACGCAGTCATGTAAAGAAGAACGAGAAGGCCCTTCAACCTTCAACTTCCTGTCCTAAAGTGCGGCCACGGTCGCCACATATACAGAAGGATTACAAACCAGTGACACCTCCATTTTTTATCAATCGTTAGAGATGTGAAAATTCTGTTTGTGTTGTCAGATAGGATGTCATGGGTGCTATATCCATTGATGGTTTTAACCTTTACCTAAGACCATTTTTTCAATGAAATTAAAAACATTATTTTTGAACCAGAACACTTAGGACAAAATGTCAAATTAGAAAAAACAAAGCGCATGGCTTGCTTGTATGTATTCAACTGGTTTTGTTTTTATTGGCGATTATTTAAAGTTGTTAGAGTGTTTTGAAAATAGGGGCAAACACCAATTGCTGGTTGCACTGCAGTACATTTGTCCTGTGATTTTTCAATACTGTTACAAGTACAGTATCCAGTCTCAGTATCTTCATTTTATATTGTGTATGTGCATGTAAGGAGCATGTTAACTGACTGTCATCAGAAACAAGGCAACAATAAAATTAATGTAGGCATCATACTGTATAAAGGCTTGTGAAATACAACTTTCCGTGCTAAATAATCTGGCATACCATACTTGTATTTGAAGGGTCGCTGCATAGCAGTGCACAAGAGTGCTGCAACGCAGCTAGCAATTGGTGTTTGCCCCTATTTTCAAAACATAATCATTGTAACAATTTCAAATGATTGCCAGCAAAATCGAAACCAGTTGATCACATACAAGCAAGCCATGCTCTCGTTTTGCTAATTTCACATTTTGTCCTAGGTGTTATGATTCAAAATTTATGCAAAAATGGTCTCAGGTAACAGTTGATACCACCCATGACAACCCGTTTCGTCATTTTTGGGGTGAGGGGTCAGGGGGTCAAGTCGCCCGATGCTAATGATTCCGGGGGTAGTATAGATTTCGTCTCTTTTTGTTTCAGTATCATTTCGAAAGCCCAGCTTTTGTCTAGGAACAAAAACCCACAAAAATGCAAATAAGTTTTTTTTTGTTTTTTCTGGTTTTTACGAAGGAGGCTCGTCTTCCTATAGAGAAATATCTCCTTATCAGATATATGAAAAAACCATTGAAGTGGAATTGACGTATTCCGTATTGTATTTCATATCGATATAACGCTCGCTACAACAATTTGCTATTTTGACGGAACAAAAGACAAAAGGTGTATTATGGATTTATGGACTTCCGGTCCGTAGCAGCCACGGAACATGCGAAAATAAACAAACTGGGCTTGTTAAGAACAACTCGCCTTATTCAAATTTCTGATATTACGAACTTATCCTTTCCAGTCCACGTCGATCGCTTAGGTTTCGTTGAAAGAAATTTACATGTATGTGAAAACGAAATACCGTTAAACCGCATTTAGAAGAAATCACTTTATACGAATTTCTGATATTACGAACTCGTTTCCTGTCCCTTGACGTCCTGGGGTGCGAAAGCGAAACGTTACTTTTTTTTCGTTTAAAACGGATTTCCAATTCGGATATTACGAATTTGATAGTGGTGTACCTTATAGTGGTCTATATGGGCATGTAAATCACATGACAATTAGATTCAAACAGGGTAAAGGAAGGAGCTGGTAGCATTTTTTTTGTTTTTGCTACTTTTCTTCTAACCAAATAGGATTCAATTAATGGTAAGTAATGATGCGTTTTAATAGGTTTGGGTAACATTTTCATATTGCCAGTAAAGGGTTAAGTCTGGACTACTACATCACTTAACGAAATTCAATTATTTCGAATAATTGGGGAGAAATAAATTGTTTTCTTGATTCGTTCAATTTGGGGTAATCAGGCCTACAGCCCAATTACCATTATAGAAAAAAATGCATTTTTTCTGAATTTTTTTGTTTACCTTTTTAATATGCTGTAGCCTACATTGTTTTAGGAGAAATAGAAATTAAAGATGAATATATTTCTACTTTTTTGCTTAAGATGGGGCGAATATACAAGTACATAAATAACCGAAAAACCAAAAAGTCATCTTGGAGCAAAGAAATTTTTCAAAGTGTCATTAATGCTGTTGCATGATTTTAATTGTTTTCATATGGTTTTGTAAATATTTGAAAATAATACAGCCGTTTTAAACTGTACAATTTACGATTTACTCTTAATTCTTATGTAATTAGACCAAGTGGATGGCCTCATTACCCTGAATCTATGGGTAATGGAGCCAAGACATGCGTTTTGCAAAAACAACATTATTCCTCTCACTAAATACACGAAAATTGTAGGGGTTTTGTGATCTAACTGAAAGACCACTTTTAAAGAAGCTTCCTGTGTATTTATCAGCGTTAAAATGCTCCTGTTTAACACGCTAGATGCAATTATCCTTTATGGTGGCCCCATTACCCCTGTCTTTATTATAGTTTCAAATTCCCGAGCATTCGCGCTACGTTTCGTAAAAACGAAATTTAAACGATGGAGAGATGGGGGAAAGCCAATTTATCGGCTTAGATGCCCCGATTAACACTCGGGGCATCTTCGTCCGACTTCCGATAATACGAACTGCTGTTTAAGACGAAGCAAATTTCTCCTCGGAAACTGTTGAAAATCTGACGAATCTGAGCTCGAAAAAACGTGACAAATTTCGCAAATTTTGTACGGACGTCCTCGGAATAGGTTAAAAATTTTGCGAGTTTATCCTCGAGAAAAATACAAATTTGTACTGGGAATATTTTAAAAACGCAAATGGGCCTCGAGCTTTTATTTTTTCAAGTAAATGTTTGAGATGGTCATACCCCTCTCCTTCCCCCTGTCAACATTGTGTGGACCTACTACCCCCATACACGTGGACGTCCTTTTTGAATGGCCCCTTATAGAAATTCATTTTTTTCTTCATCAAATATTAAAAATTTCAATTTTTGATTCAGCTCAAATCTTGGATAATGCAGTATGAATAAATAAAGTCCATAAAATAGAGAAGGGAGAACGAGAACACGAAACCCCCGAAATGTACGTCAAAAGGCTTCACGGCATAACGTCCATGCTCGTAGTGATTGCTCCGCTCCAAAGATGACGTCTCGAGTGACGATAGCGAGAAATTTTCAAAATTTTCAACACATTCCAAGGACAAATAGACAAAATTCTCAACCATTTTTTTAAAACCAATTTGTACCAATTTTTAAAATGTATAACGTTTTCAGATTACACATTTTCAAAATTTATAACGTTTTCAGAGTGCACATGTTCAAAATTTAGAACGTTTTCAGACTACACATTTTCAAAATTTAGAACGTTTTCAGAGTACACATTTTCAAAATTTATAGCGTTTTCAAAGTACACATTTTCAAAATTTAAAACGTTTTCAGAATACACATTTTCAAAATTTAGAACGTTTTCAGAGTACAATTTTCAAAATTTAGAACGTTTTCAGAGTACACATTTTCAAAATTTATAACGTTTTCAGATTATAAATTTTCAAAATGTATAACATTTTCATTGTACACATGTTCAAATAACGTTTTCAGAGTACACATTTTCAAAATTTATAACGTTTTCAGAGTACACATTTTTAAAATTTATAACGTTTTCAGAGTTCAAATTTTCAAAATGTATAACGTTTTCAGATTACACATTTTCAAAATTTATAACGTTTTCAGTGTAAACATTTTCAAAATTTATAACGTTTTCAGAGTACACGTTTTCAAAATGTATAACATGTTCATTGTACACATGTTCGAATAACGTTTTCAGAGTACACATTTTCAAAATTTATAACGTTTTCAGAGTACACGTTTTCAAAATGTATAACATTTTCATTGTACACGTGTTCAAAATTAATAACGTTTTCAGAGTACCCATTTTCAAAATTTATAACGTTTTCAGAGTACACATTTCCAAAATTTAGAACGTTTTCAGAGTACCTATTTTCAAAATTTACCTCGTTTTCAGAGCACAATTTTTCCATAATCATGGAAAACATTTCAATATATCAATTTTGTCGGTGGTCGGGAAAATTTATTTAAAAACCTGGAAAAGTCAGGGAAATTAAATATATGAAATTTGCGAAGGAAACCCTGGTAAAGATCGAATAAAATGGCTTATTTTTTGGAAGTTCCAGTGAGATTTTTTTTTAGTTTCGTTCGTGCTTGTTTTCAGCTTCTTGTTTCCAGCTCAGGGGCGTGGAATGAACGCAGATATCATTGTGCTCGGTGGCGCCACTGCACGCGTTGTGCTTGGTGAAACATTCCGTTTAAAACCTCGCACATGCGCATTAGCATCTCACGATAAGTGCAATATACGTTTTTCGGTACATACAATCGATGGCTACACTTTTGACCAATAATGATCCGTGTGTTACTTTATGACTTACAGATCTGCTTTCGGAAGCTTTAATGAGCGCTTCTTGTAAGTTCAGCCTGGCTCAGCTAAGCTTTCTTCATGCGCCCCTTCATTAAAAAAGCATGCTGCATTATTAACCCACTTGGTGGCGCTTGTGTACGACGAGTGGTAATTAACCCACGTAGCAAAATGACCAGAAAATGACATTTTTTTTCCAGGTTTTTGCAAGCGCGCGAGAGCCACTAGAGGGCGCTGTATATACTCGCGTAAAGTAAAACTGCGCCAAGTTTTGCTTTTCAATTTCTTGTTGACTCGTTTGAGTTTTTTTGAAAACGATTCCTGCTGAGCTTGAGTTTCATTACGATGCTTCCATATTTCTTCCCTTCCAATTGGCGCCGAACAAGTTGGCAATTTCGGTCATTTTTTTCTGATTGTAACGCGCCAATTTCGTGGAACTCCCGCAGGGGGCGCCTGACATTATTACCCCGTTCGAGGGGTAATTTCCCGATCTACGTCGTCTTTTCGAAGCTCATCATCCGACTAAATTGGCTTTTTATCCGCGCCATTTTGGGAGCGATAAACGAGGAATTTTGGGGGTCCTGACGGTGGCGCCATCCCGCGGCTATCCGATCGAGCGAAAGTCGAGGGTTTTTGTGCACTTAGCTCCCATTTACGAAAATGGCATTTTTACGAACTAGGGCGTATCGCGCTAGTCTCGAAAAGCATCTCGTAGATCCAACGTTAATTGTCTCTCTATATCAACAAAAAGGGGTACTTGTTGTTTATCTCGACTACCAGGAAAGCATATAGAAGCTATGCAGGAAAACGTCAGTTACAGTATGTAAAATGTGATTTCCAATGTTTTATCACCTAAATGGGGGCTCCGCACCCAAACCCCCGTCAAGGGACCCCCACGCCCCCACTGAAGGGGCCTGCGGCCCCCACACCCCCGCTGACATCTACTCAATATAAGACAGGGAGTGGTAATGAGTTCGTACTATCAGAAATTCGTATAAAGCGAGTTGTTCCTCGCCATATATAAAAACAAACTGAGTTCTTTAATAAATGAACTTTTAGCTATCGTTATTTCTCTCGCTTTTCGTCGCTTTTTTTCCGGGATTAATTAAAATGAAAGGCCATTCTTTCACCGCCCACGGAATTCAAAATTGAGTTCCATCATTTCGCGGTTTGGCTTAGAAAGAAAAAAATAATGTAAAAATTCCAGCTGAGAGATTAATAAAGAAGGAGATGAAGACAATGTCTCGACAATTTCTCGCTTAAACTTAATTAGCGAAATCTTATCTGGACTCGCTAATTGCCATTCGAAACCTCGTCCAATTATGCAAATTGCGCCGGAGAGAAGGAAAATCGTTAGACGTTTACAGCGAAATTAGCTTTAATATAATATCGGAAAATTTGAGAAAATGAGGAGCTCGTCGTCGTGTGCAGCGCCATCTAGCGGCAGCTCGCTAAACCCTCATGAAGAGGGAACCCCACATGATAAAGTCCAGGCAAAGTGGAATCTGCTGCTATTTGGGTAAAGGCTAACCACAGGGAGGCCCACTGGTGCCCATTGGCTTAATATTTAGCCCTCAGTTTGAAAGGAGTAAAAGCTATATATCAATCTACATGTATCTATCTACAAATTTCATTTTAAACTTCCCTGACTATTTCCACATTGTTAAACGAATTTCCCTGACCGATATGACAACAGGGTTCAACCAGAATTTTCATTTTCAACTTCCCTAACTTTTTCCAGGCTTTTACACAAATTGCCCTGACTTTTCCAGGTTTTTAAACAAATTTCTCTGACTTTTCCAGGTTTTTAACCCAATTTCCCTGACTTTTTTACGTTTTTAAACAAAATTACCTGACCGCGATGACAAAAGGGTGACCCCAGAAATTTCATTTTTAATTTCCCTGACTTTTTTCAGATTTTTAAACAAATTTTTCCTTGACTTTTCCAGGTTTTTAAACAAATTTCCCTGATTTTTCCAGGTTTTTAGACAAATTTCCCTGACCGATGACAATGTGAAAAATTGACTTATTTCGCAAAATCGACGCTGGAAAACATTTTTTTCAAAATTTAGGCTACTAACAACAATTTTGAAAATTAACAGAATTTTTGTAAAAAATTTTCAAAAATTGCTCGAAAATTTTGTTAAAATGTTACAAAAATTTTGAATATTTAGAAAATTTGTGCGCGGAAAACTATAAAAATTTGTACTCGGTAAAAGTTAAACATTTTGGAAATTTGTACTCGCAAAATTTGTCCACGGAAAAAGGTAAAGATTTTGGCAAATTTCTACTCGGAAAATGGGTCCTGAGCTAGCCATGTAGAAGCATTAATTTTGATTCGCAACAACATGACCACGTTCAATTCCCCTGACTTTTTCAAAAGAAGTCATTCTTCCCAGACTTTTCCACACATTTTCAAATTCCCAGACTTTTCTAGGTTTTCCAGGTCTAGGGGTACCCTGTACAATGTCAAAATACTCGACGTTATATTCACGATTTTGAAAAAAAAAAAGAAAACGACGGAGATTATTCAATATTTTTTCAAATTTGTCCTCGGAAACTGCTGAAAATTTTGCGGATTTGTCTCCGGAGAACGTGGAAAATTTCGCGAATTTATGCTCGGAATTAAGCTTTAAAAAATTAAAAATATGTCCAAGGACGAAGTAATAAATTCTGCGACTTAAACCCTATAACCTTAACATTTCGTGAATGTATCCAAGGTAAATATTTAAAATTTTGCAAATTCGTCTTCGAAAACTTAAAAACTTTGTGAATTTCTTCTGTAATATTGGGGAAAATTAAAAAAAAAATATTGCAAATGTGGTAGAATAAATTTTGGAATTATGGTAAGTTGTTTTCTTTTTGTTTTAGATAATCAGGGTCATTACATTCTTCTTCAAGAATGTAATGTAGCGAAATGTTTTTAATGTACTCATACATATTGGTTTACTCCACGTTTAAAAAATAATATATATATATATATATTTTTTTTATTAACATATTATTTACTTGTCTATGTGACAAAGGAAAAATTCGCCAGATTTTCAACATTTTCTGATCAAAATTTACCAAATTTTCAAGGTTTTTCAAACTATAAATTTTCAAACTTCTCAACGTTTTTTCGAGGAAAAACTAGCAAAATTTTACATTTGAACAAATTGGCAATATTTATTTTCAAGTTTTTAGAAGCAAAATTTGGGAAATTTTTAAAAGTTTCTGAGCACAAATTTGCATAAATACTCCATGGTTTCCCAAAAAGAAATTCGCCATATTTTTAACAATTTACCAGGACAAATTTTTCACCTTTTCCCGAAAACAGATTAGCCAAATTTTCCCATGGACAAATTTTCAACATTTTCCACGTTTTCCCGAGGACAATTTTTCACAATTATTTTTTCCGTGTGAAAATTTCCCACGTTTTCCTTGAACAAATTTTTAAAATTTTCCATGATTTGTCAAGGACAAATTCGCAATTATTTCAATTTTGGAAGACAAACTTGCCACGTTTTTCCGTGTGTAAATTCGCAAAAATTTTCACGTTTTTCCGTAAATTAATTTTCAAAATTGTCCATGTTTTATCAAAGACAAATTCGCAATTATTTCAACTTCGGAAAAAAAAATAGCCATATTTTCAACGTCTGCCCGAGAGCAAACATGCCAAATTTTCAATAGTTTTCGAGAACAAATTTGCAAAATTTTCCACGTTTTCACGAGAACAAATTTAGAAAATTTTCAACAGTTTCCCAGGAAAAATTTGCAAAATTTTAAACTTTTTTCGACGTTTTCGAGGACAAATTGGCAAAATTCTCAACCTTCTTGTGAGTAAAAATTTTAAATTTTTTAATGTTTTGTGAATACAAATTTGAAAATTCGGAAAAAAAATTATGCTAATTTTGCATATATTTAAATGCTGCCACAGGTTTGGAGGGCCACTGCTCTTATGTTGGTACCTCGATCGACATCTGAACCCTTCCCAGTAGTATAGGTAAAGCCTCTTCTGGCTCACCTGCACTACTGGCTCACTTTGTAAAGCATGGCAGCTTTTTTTTAAATAGACAATATTTTTTCTTTAGCCCGTAATTTGAAAAAATTATAAATGAACGACGGTCCGCGTTAC
>JAQGBX010008905.1:0-10161 GCA_034698745.1 Megaphyllum sjaelandicum
ACTTATGCCTCACCTTGTAGCCTACACCTGGTGCACTTGGGTGTACACTTTTTAGGTGAGTCGAATTCGCCATTAGCGAACGCCCACAAACAAAATGGACGCGGTTTGACTTATATATATAGATAGATATGTACATATATCAGGCTGATGTATTGAACACCAGGCTGTTCAACAGTATATGCGTCACAATTAACAGCCATTTGCACCGATTATGTTCTTCAAAATATAATTTTCGTTCAAAAACATGCAACGAAACGACGCTTGATGCAAATCTTAATAGCTGCATGGTTATTTACATATACAAGTGCATTATACATTGTACATGTACATGTATATACCGATTAGTATTTGTACTGTATTTATTTCCATATATAAATCTACTATATGTTGTCGCATCTGCCAAAGTGCAGAACTTTGGCACTCCTTTAAAACCATTTTCCTGAGATTTATCATTAATATGAACTACACTGTATATATGAAGACAGACTGAAGACTGCCTCCAACGTTCATTTGACTTGCACCGTAAATGACTGCATAAATGCTTATAAAAACGTTGACAAATTGTTTATGACAAATAAATAAATGCGACTAAATCTGTGTAGGTTCATTGTTCATTAAGTACGCGTGTGGGTTTTCCTAAAGGTAAAATCAGGTGTGGGTTCAGTGCACCTGACAGTCTGGGCTATTGATCTTTTTACAGCCAAAACAAAAATGAGAGGGGGCGATAGGGTTAGGGGATTAATATCATGTCAATTTAAACCCAATATTGATGCGTATCAGTACAAATTCATCTGAATTTATGTGCAAACACCAATGGGAATGTGAGCTTCAAATTCAAATTCTAGCAGTTGAGGTGCAGGGGTATTTCTGTCAGACTAAAACGAGTTTTCCATGTCTATTTGTCCTTATAAACTAGCTAGTGACCAGATAAGGTCAGCAATAATATGCAAATGATGGCATGCCATGAAATTTGAGCTTGAAAATTCCCTAAACATAAAAATGAAAAGGAAGGCCCTTGGTTGTTATTTACGAGTATCATCGGGAGGCCTCGTTCTCTCGTTTCATTTTACGAGGCCATAGTACGTTTTCATGGTTTTTTTATATACATGTATTTGTTCACTAATTTCCGAATTCGCGGAAATCATTTTGAAGCAATTATCCTCTTTAATGACAAAAAACATAATACAAATGTAAAAACCTGCTGAATAAGCATCGTCGACATTTAAACTCGCGTTAACATCAATCAAAATAAATTTCAATGAGTTTTCGTTATCACGACGTTTAACTTGCACTAATAAGTTTCGGATAAATCGACGTTAAACACACACTTGCACGAAACATTAAATGTACGCGCAAACTATTTAAAATCACTAAATTATTTCAACTGCAGACAAACGCCGACTTACGGGCAATTCGCAAATACGTACATTCCATTTTATGACGCCCTCCTCACTTTTGGTGAAAGATATCCGTATATACAGTAGTGCATTCAGACTATAAAGTTCTATCCTAAATTGATCATGTGTTGAAATGAGATGTTGTTTTACGTTCAAGATACATGTGTAAAACGATTAAAAAATCACAAAATTAATGGGCGAGGGTTGTGTACCTTTGCTCTGCGGAGTTTTTAAACACAGTAATTTATTGTATTTCGCCATTTATCGTTTGGATATCAAATTACTTTGGAGAAATGACGCAAAAAAACCCCGTAAAAATTACTTTCTACCGAAACAAAGATTCCATTCAAGTATCAATAACGAATTATTTCAAGAAAGTTGATCAGTGAACTTATACATACAGGCTGTATTCGAATAACGCGAGAAAACACGACCAGTGCTTATTAAGAAGCTTGATAAAAACCCACTAAGAACCAACCACGTGTTAATTACACCTATACAGTTTTTGGAATAATTATCCGTACATGTATACTTACCAGGAACGAATTCTGCATTTTCATTAATTGCTATAAAAAATTTACCATTATATATACTGATATTCAAGTTATGAACAAGTTTTCTGGAAAGCATGTTCGCTATTAGGGAGTCGACTTTATCGTATACTGTATAAACTACATGTATATACATGTACACATTTTTATTTCCACGCTGGCGTTTTGATGAAGGGATTTTAGAGGGTCTATCCGTGTACAGCGTATAACATACTGTATACTGTAGGTATACGTTGTCTTATATGGACATTTTTTCGAATACAGTCGATTCGTACGGATTTTATCAACCTGTATGGAGTACAAAAACAGTTCTTAAAATGGAAAGATCCTCAATTGGAATGCCAGTAACAAAACGAAAAATGCAATTTGCCCTCACCTTTCATTTTAATGTGATTGTTGTCAACGTCAGTTGTTCAGACAATTTATTTATCTGTCCCCTCTCTTACCAACTAGGAAGGTCCAAAATGACCAAAATCCAACCCACTTTTGAAAATTCTCCGTTCCCCGGAAAGAAAACAGTAAAAAGAATACTATACATGTACAGTATATGAGGAAATGGCATTCGTAAAAAAATGAGGGAATGTGTCATTTTAGTAACTCCGTGGGAAAATTGACATTATCTATGAGATACTTTTAATTCGATACCAGTGCAATAGTTCGTGAAATGATTTCGTAAATGGGAAGTGCATAAAAACGCGATCCCACTGTTGCCCTTTGACGAGGGAAGGTAAAGAATTCCACGCATTTATTAATTTTAATAAAATCACTAATTTAAAATAGCGCCATATCTTAGGGATGACACATGCACGCAACTTTGGTATTACAAATGTTTTAAGCAATTTAAAATTAACGGCGTGGGAGGTTTACAAATTTGAACATCACAATTCATATAACTATTGAAATATTTCATGTTATGCCTAAAACTGTCTTCACGATAATTACTATACAGAGAATGTCAGCTGGTAGAGCCATGAAGAAACATTTTACAACTGATGCCCGTTGAATTGTTTCCTTATTGTCAGTTAAGTATACAGTATCGGTACATGTAATGGTAAGATGGTTGAAACAAATGCAAGTTATTAGTGAACAATAATTATGGCCTTTCATTTAGCGAGGAACCATCAGTGCTATATATGCACATGCATAATGCGCATAATTATCTTCTATACATCTATCTATATATATAAAATAGAAAACGACGCCATTTTGCTTTTGACGCTAGCCAATCCTGTTATTCCTGCAGAATATGTGGTCGTGAGCTTTGCAAGTCCGTAGGAGATTGGCCGTACGTGACACACCCCCCAGGAGCGCGAACTCCGTCTGGAAAAACAAGGCCATAAATCTTCTCTAATTTGCCTCAACCCATAAAACTGTCAAACAGGTTATCCGTCCCCCATTCGGGATGCATTCAGGACATATAGCGCCATCTTTTGGAGCCAAATGACCACTAAATCTAACTCTTGATCGCATTAAAGGGGTTCGAAATTCAAACAACAATTTCTACCCGGGCAAGGCTGGGTATTACCGCTAGTACTATATACAGTATGCACATTAAGAAGGAGTGCTGTAGTCCTACATGTACTTGTATATTAACGATGACTTTAACCCTTGAGCAACTTGACCCAAATTCCAGGATTCTGACGATGGTTTTGTCGTCATAATCGAATGTACATGTATACATGTATTAATTTTGTTAGTCAAACTCAAACTATATTTTTCCCCAAATAGATAACCTATACCTAAAATGGTCGGTTATGCAGTATGCGGCAAAAACAAAAAAAATTGCTCATGCATGGTGTTTGTAAATTTTCCCCGGATATTTGATCCAGTACAGATTGTTCTTATCACTAAAACATATCCAGTTATAGCTCGCACATTCAGGGTGATTCAGCTGATCGATACAGTATAAATCTAGTAAATCGTTCATGCCAATTCAAACTTTGACTTCAACTCTACATTTATTGACATACTTAACATATCTGATGCCCAGAGGGCGTAGGATTTACCACATATACATGTAATAAACGTGATGTAAATCCTCATAGCTCATCCGAATTAAGTTCACGTCAAAAAATGAACAATAATTGCGCAGAACGATGGGACCCTGCAGCAATGAGCAATCTACATTATATTGACGTCATTATGAAATCATCGAGATATAGCAATACAGGTATAGTTATTGAATAAAATAAATTCCTAGTGGGGCAAGATTTTTATATAGGCCAAATAAGCTTCTCTAAATCCGCGTGCATAATTAACCGTGCCAAGGAGGGCGTTGTATCGTTCACGGATGTAACTCGGTGCACAATATCACACAAACCAAAAAGAGCTATTACATCACTTTAGGTTATTTTAAAGTCAATATTCGCAATAGCAAAAATCCGGACCCTACAATTAAGCGCTAATCGTTAAAAAAAAGCACAAAACGTCTATTAAAGGGACAAATTCGCCGCGAATCAACTCCGCGCGTACACAAATCTCTCCATCAGCGCAACATGTTCGGGATGTCCACGGGGTCAAGAACGACCTCATTTGCACCTGTAACAAGACCCACTTTTCCGAGGTACTAGCACGAGCTATTTGTGTACATTTAGTGGGTTTATTTTTAGCGATGGCATTAACGGCACAGTACACTGTGTTAACGGTCAAAGGTCATTCGAATGTTACTCGGGTTTTATAACCGACCTTAAGTCACGGGTGGTCGTGAATCCATCGATCGAACAAAAACCAACACGCTCGAAAATGAAATTCAACGAATCGAAAATCGTCTTACCTTTGAATAAATTCCCTTTAAAAAATTTCCATTTTTAAATGCGCGGCACTCGGAGCTAGCGTTTCTGATTCGGCGCTTCCGAGACGTGGCAACGGTGGTCGATCCGAGAAACTCTTCAAACGCACATTCCAGAAGCGACCGCTCCCGAGAAATCTTCAATAAATTCGTAGCGATAATATTTCAGTCATCATTGAGTCCAGGATTTTTTCATGACGATTTCGGATTAGGCCAAAGTGGCTCGTCAAAAGCGACAAAAAAAAGCGCACGCTTCGTTTCCCCCAATGAGGATGACTACCAAAAGGCCGAAAATGGTACCTCCGAATGGGGAGGGGGGAGGGCCTAAGCAATGATGACGAAAAAGCCAATGAGCCGTTCGGAGCGCTTTCTGGCCGCTGAAAGTCGCTTAGCTCTTTCCCGTACCACCGAAAAAACAAAACAAGAAGAAGGCCAACATGAAAAACTCGTTTTCTAAATGTTCCCAGGGGGGATCCTTGACATATTCTTTCGTGAATCTCGCGTTTTTATAGCGGGTCAACTCGATGAAAATGTATTCCTAATAATTCGTGAAAAGATGATCGGGTGACGTCAAGCGTTGCAGTCTGGAGAGTTTCTGGAAAATGACTGCCGAATCCTCCGTGTCTTCGAGTATTTTACTCTGGGAAGTTGGAAGAAAAAGTGTCGCTTATGACGACGTCAGGTGGCACGCGTCGCTTAATTTGGCGGCAAAATGAACTGAAAACGGGTTGTCAATTTGCGGGCAGCCAACAAGAAAGTGGCTTCATTGCTGCAAAGACATGGCCGTCGTAGATGCAGACATTCACGAGAAACGTGATTGAAAGGCTTAGATTAAAACTAAATCATGTCATTTGTATCGAATCGATGTAAGGGTGGGAACAGAGTGGCGTCGGCGTCCAGTCGCTGTTTTCATGTCTTTTGCTCCTTGTTTTCCGCTTCCATTTTTTCCCGCTTTTGAACCCGAGGTGAACGCTGATATGAGCGTGACGTTCAAATTCCATTTTCTCGTACGTACCAATAGCAGCGGAGGTGCCTTGCGAATGTGCTACGAACGCGCTCTCTCTAGCATCCTTTTCTTGCTTGGCTCCATTTTTGACCAATATGATCCAAGTGCCACTCTGTGTCTTTATAGCCTGCTTCGCGTTTTTCGAATAGGAACGCTGTTCAGCCTGGCTCGACTCAGCTGTCACCTCGGACGACCTCATTGAAAACGCATGTCACATAGGTAGCCCGCTGGGTGGCGCTAGTGTTTTTCGGGTGCCGAGCGACTGACAACTGGCCCACTATGTCTTCAGCCAATAGTACTGTTTTTGAACGCTTTTGACCTAGCGTCCTACTTTTTCTTGATTTTTTTTTCTGTTTTCGATTTCGTTTTCATTGCATTGTAATCGTAATTGAATTAAATTTGGCGACAATATGTTGCTATAGAAAGATTGCTAAAAATAAAACAGATGCGTGCGTTTATATGTCCATGTTTTAGCAGGCAAGGTAGCCCCCACGCAGCCATCTGAATCTGTTTTTTATTTGAATTATTGTCCTAAAAATAAAATGTATTGACAGAATCGATTTACCCCTCAGACTGTATACTTGTACGTTCCGCCTAAAGTTGTTTGCTGTTATTTTTTTTAATAGTGGGTAAATTATGATTTAATTTGGGTTGAAAGATTTTTTTGCACTACTGTTATTAGTTAAAAATCATAACAACAAAAAAATGAAAAGTTTCGCCTCGTTATCACTAATTTGTTTACTTCTAAAACAACCCAGTGAACCCACTCTATATGTACAGTAATGCTGTACCAGTATGGTCACTCCGTGTCGACACCTTTCATGTTGTCATGTCCAAGAAAAAACGACTGCAGCGCCTGACTTGATACGGCGGATGGAGGATTATTAACGCCCAACGACGCGATACGATATCAGACGCGATATGATCATATCGTAGGCGTCGTGTCACTCGCTTGACATAGGAAAAGATACCCACAGGGATGCACAAAACTGCCCAATTGGATAAGTATATAGCAATCCGTTTGAAAGGAGTTAAAGCGATAAATATATTTTAAGAAAGCAGACGCTGCCTACCTTTCGTCGTCTGCTGCACATATTTTCTCACAAAGTTTTGGGGACATTCAAAAAGGACGTCCATAAAATTTGCCCAAAATTAGGCAATATAGCTTAGCTTCTACATGAGGACGGCCTTTTTGAATGACCCCTTCTTGTTTCTGACATTCGGGCACTGTGCACGTGTTCATTTAATAGCATAAAACAACATTGACGATGAGATATTATCGAAATATGGGCGTGGCTTAATCCACATTTTCCACTCAGCCGCCGCTAGTCGCAAAGATGTCGCTGTGAAAGATTGCCATTATAAAAACCGACGAGTGACCATACTGCGTTAAATAAAGCGCATAATCTACATGTAGGCCTACATTGTGCAGATATTTACAGTGTGGAATAAAGTCTATGATTCTTAAAAAAAACAACGCCATGCCACCTCGTATACATGTACATGTACTGTGGTTTAACCATGTGTGACGTTATCCTTAAACGCCCACTCTCACGAGAGAAGCGAAAGCTGCCGAATGTGCCGATGACCTTGAAATTCATCAGATTATTATTTAAATTACTGCAAATTCATTCTCTTACCTCTTCTCGCCATGACCCTAACAACTTATGCTAACAATTCGAACAACCTTATGCATGTAAATGTATAACTAAGGTTAATCAATACTACACGTACAAATTTATTTTGAAATCGGACTCTCATAAAAGATTTGTATAGACCGTGGCGCCATCCAATAACTAAATAAGTAAGTCGAATGTGAGCAGGCTTCACGAATATTCAATGACAGAACTTAAATAAAATGATTAATTCAAACAATTTCATTATAGATCAATGTTTAAATATCATTTATCGACGCACTCAGATAGTATAGAATATAGGCGCGTTTAACTTAAAGAAAATCCAATGATGCATCAAGCGAGTACTTTCTGTACATGCACATGTAATTGTTATACGATGACGACGGATGATCAGTAAGTACTGCAGTATCACCTGAGTTTGGTCAATTTCAGCAAAAGTCTAAAAAATGTCAACTGAGACAATTACACGTTAATCAATGAATTAATGGGAGCTACTGTATATCCCACCTAGAGCTTTAGCTTGAACTATTTCTACACAATGTTAAACTGTATTCGATAAAACCAATGACATATACTGTATCATGTACAATTGTATAATACAAACACATTTATGCCTAATTCACAATGCGTCGACGAACGACGTGGCTAGGTACGTGCTTTGTGAAATTTCTGACGCCATCGAACCATTTGACGGTGGAATCCACGACTTGGAAGAGAGCTCCAAGTCGTCTCTGGATATCGTCAAAAAGAGCTCCTCCCGTCTGCTACCCTGTGTCGAAAACTGGCGCGGAAAATTACAAAAAGCGCGCCGATTTGAAAAAATGCTAACCACATGATGCAAAAATGCCAAGGTATTTATTAATTTGTTATGGCGCTCTGGTTAAAAACTGATCAACACGTCGCTATCATTGTAGACCACTGTGGATTGCACGTCGACCATTGCTCAACTGTGTGACGTTTTCAAGATAGCGGAAAAATCGTCTCTACCGTTCGTCGATATCATTGTGAATTTGGCATTACTTATGATATCGGATTAGAAAGTCGCGATTAATAAAGTAGCAAGCACACTGGGTAGAAGCAGAAGCGTGTAGTATGTCAAACTTGGGCAATGCTGAATGATGTTTGCTCCAAGAGGAAATCAAATAAATTAACGGGAGCTATACTTAAATAGCGTCTAGAGGTTTGATCATCCTTTACAGCAAAACTGGTGTTTTCAATCAACGAAACGTAATCCCCGAAGAGTATGCTATATAGAGTTTTGAATATAGCAAAGGCTAAAAAAAACTCCGAACGGATCGTAATTTGTTCATGACATCGAGCAATTGCCCTGGAAACCTTACAAGTTAGTCGTTTTAACGTAACCATGGCATTGACAATTCCGTATTCCCCACAAGTGCTATGGCATATCATCTAGGGGCCAAGAAAGAGATTGCTATAGCAATCTCTATAAGCTCTCTTGGCTTATCTTACGTACAACTCGTTTTCAATAAGTATTGAATGCACAGAGATCGCAGTATCAATAAATATGCTAGGTAGAAACATGAAAGATAAATTCTTACCAAAGGGTCCCACAACAATAAAGATTTGATAGGCTAATGCCTTACATGTACATGTATTAAATATTGCATGCATGCATGACTGAAGGACGCGAGCATCTTCAAAATTATGACGAAATTTTATGTTGAGTATACATTTGCTCAATTTAAATGAACTGGAATCAAGCGAATATCAATAAAATATCTTTTGAATTTTAGAGGCATCAACAGACTGTGAAAAAAAATGCTCGTTCCATGCATTTGCAATAATAATAAAAAAAGAATTTTCGAGCTCAATTCAAAACGTTATTCAAACAATTTTCATCATACGGTACATTTGGACATAATCGGATATACAGTGTACATGTATACATGTACATGAAAGAAAAAAAATCAAAGAACCGAAAGCAAACCTTGATTTTGCTTCTCGTTTATTTTTAATTGATATAGAAATGTAACTTAGTTTAAACATCTATCGTTAAACCAAGATTTATCGTGGAAGTGGAAGTATACCGAATGATATACCGAATAGCTAGGAGCATATACATATGTACACTGTACAGTGCGATTGCTAGTCTTTGCCCAGAGAAAAAAAATTATATCTTTAAAATGGTAACTGCTACTAAGATAATTCTTTCAGGTAACTTTTAAAGACGACCATGGGCTATCCGGAAACCATATTCTCTGCGACCTTAAATGTCTCGTTCAAAGTAGCAAATGTAGCACAGCGAGCCAGAATATTTCTTCTCCACGAGTTACTCCATGCACTGCATGACACCAAAGCTTTGTGGGCTGCAAAAAATGTGACCTCAAGCCTGCTACATTAAATTGTAGCCCACAAAGCTTTGGTGTTATGCAGTGCAGCCTGAGTGTGTATGGATTAACTCGTGGAGAAGAAAAATTCTGGCTCGCTGCACTATGTTCAAAACAATTTGAAACCAACTTTATTATACTAATTAGGCATCGCCCTCTGCAACGTTCTGATTTACACTTTTAGCGTATCTTCAACAGTTTCTGACATATCTGCAAAAATCCCAGACCTAGCACATGGATGACCTTGAACGTGACATTCAAGGTCGCAGAGAATATGATTTCCGGATAGCTCATGGTCGACTCTAAAGGCGCGTACACACCAACGCAACATTGTTGCAAAACAAATGTTTCATGAAAATGTGGCGCACAAAAAATGTTTTTCAACATTTTGGCGCAGCATTTTTATTTTGAAACGTGTTTCATGGCGTGTTTCA
>JAQGBX010008906.1:0-10161 GCA_034698745.1 Megaphyllum sjaelandicum
ATGAAAACCACAATCAAAGATAGCCGACCCAGGAATCGAACCTGAGTCTACCGAATGCAAGACGAGGATGCCAACCTGTAAGCCACCTTGCCCGGTTGTCCACTTCTCTGAGCATCTTTCACAGTTGTCTGTCCCTTTCTGAACTTTTCAATCCACTCATAGACAGAACGTTTGAATATTACTTGGACTTCAAACATTTCATAAATTTCTACACCTGAAATACCTTCAAAAGTTTAAAAAAAAACGAACAACGAACTGCTGTTTAGCCATTATCTCCACAGAGTCCATTTTTGCTTTTGAATTTTAAGCACATGCAATTTTTGATATATCCTTTTAATGTGGAAATATGTTCAGGAAGGATGGAAGAATTTTTCCAACAAATTTCATTAAAATCCAGACAGCAGTTTTTTCTTCTTCAAATTTTTAAATGATTGCGGAAACTTAATGAACATCCCTTGTAAAAGAGTTCAACAAATACAATAGTACCTTTTTACAAATTATCAACTGATGATCAAATAGAAAGAGCATGAAATCCCTGGACCAGGCAGCTGTAACTTTACTGGCTTCCCCTGAATAGATGAGTTCAGAACTGTAATCCAACAAATCTGAACCCTCCCAATATTCCACAGTCATCTGCCAGGCCGCCAACTTTTCTAGACATTCCATTCGTCGTTTGCGTTCATTAATATAGTGAGCTACATTCCTCATTGTGTCAAGAGCTTCAGCAACACATTTGTAGTCTGGATGGTCAGGTTTAGTATACTTCAGAAGCTCGGCCAATTGTAGCGGATATTTGCAAATTTTCTGGACAGGAGTTAAAAGAAATCCATCCAAGGAAATGTCAATCATTTCCTGAAGCAATCGACAAGCCTAATATAAACAAAATAAAAACAATTCATATGCCATTTCAACAATAGACGATCAGCTACTGTATATTAAATCCCTCTATATAAACTTACTTCAAAGAAATGGGCGAATTTTGGATTAGAGTAAAGTTCTTGAAGTTCACCTACTGCTTGAGGATGATTATTACAATATTCAGAGTACATCTCAAAGCCTTCCCTCTGCAATGAAACAAGTAAACCTTGTCAATCGGCAAATGCTAGGAAGAAACCATTTTAGATTACAGAGCATGCAGAATTACGGCTTTAATTAGAAAAAAAACTCACGTGTTCAGTAAAGCAGGAACCAATCTGACTAAGATGTGGCTGATCCCAGTCAATGCACTGTTCAAGCTTGGCCACAAATTCACTTTGAAATGAATACAACTGTTCAACGTTGCCAAAAATGGTATTGATGCGCTCTTCGGGGAACATATCCACTCTCTTCCTCATCTGCTTCAAATATCCCTACAATCAACATGATAATGTAGAGACAAGTAAAAACCAGCACGTTTTAACTAGCATAATTGTTAACCAAACCTTACCTCACAGACATCTTCCAAGTGTCGAACAAAGTCCCGCTCTGTGAACACGATTTCCTTGATTACGTTGGTACGAACCTGATCATTGCTTAACAAGCTGATGGACATTTTGCGTGGATTTTGGCGATGAAGAGTTCCGTTACCCATATTAGCAACACATTCTTCCACGGTGTCTTCTTGGTTTACTCTTGGCTGAGAAAGGAATAGTTTTAAGGTCATTCAGTTAGCAAAAGCATTTGTTTCAAATACAAAAAGGATGTTAATACCAACCCTAACGAAGGAGGCTGGGAGCCAGCCAATGCGGTTTCCATTGATACCCCACCACCATTCTCCATCAGAAACATCTAATACTTCAATAAGGTCGCCAGCTTTAAAGGCTAACTCTTCTGGATCCATGGTCACATGGTCCCATAATGCTTCTGCATAAAGTACTGGCTCAATGCTCTGAAATCAATGTTCAGTTTTTAATTTTAGATCTAATATTACGGGGTACTGGCATAATAAATGTTGGTAATACTTTGGCCCATCAATAGGTCACTAAAACCTACCTCTATATGTTGTCTGCTATTTTTTCTTAAATGATGCCTGCTTCCATCACAATTCGCAGAATTGAAATTGATTTCCTCATCTGATGAAGCAATGCTGTGATCCTCTTGATCAGATAGCCCACCTGGAGAATGTGAAAGTGCTCCCATTCCGTCCAACTTTTCCATTTCCAAAGGTTGGCTTACTGAGCGTCTTAAATTGCTCCTTCCTTTAGACCACCGTAAACCATGCGTCCGCCGTTCCCTCCTAACTATTGGAATGGACTGCAGGGAAGAGACATCCTAAAAACATTCAACAAATGGTCAGTGAAACAATGAATGGATTAAATCGCCTAGAGAAGAAAAAAGATTTTTACCGTAGATGAAGATCTCAGAACTGGTCCAACACTTCCATTTCGAGCACGCCTTGATGGAGTAGGATTTCCATTGGTATTGTGAATATCGCCATTCCTGGAATTTGGACGATGATTTGCTAGTGTGATAGAACCGTGAATGGAGCTGCCCTGGTCCGACAGTGGTCTTTTCAGCCGTTCGGGATGTAGTGTAGTGGACTGGGAACGGCGGCGAAGCACTTGGGGACTTATGGGATTGCATTGTAGATACGTAATAGGGCGAGGATAGCTCGCCATGTTTGTAGGTGTTGAGTGGCAGCTGCCATTTATTCCGGACTCAATCTGAAATTAAAAAAGCATTCATTAAATTTAAATGCAGCCAAAAGTTCTCAATTCCATTTCAATATCAACCTTTTCCTAGTTTTGTTTGCACGCTACAGATGCTTGCATTTAAATGCATAATTAATGTGCTTATAACATTTATTCTAATTAAGGAGATTATTATTTAATGAAATTACCATTGAATACTATCTATACTCGACTCCACCCATCTCCCCTCTTTTTGGGGTTAATCCACCATTCCACCAATCAAAATAAGTTGGTTCTCCTAAAGTCACCATGATATATTTTCCAATCCAATTAGCAATGGAATTTCATTTGGCATACTCGTAATTTATATCATCCATTATACACAAACTACCACAGTGGAAAAGGTTTGGAAAATTTTCTAGCATTCTGCATTTGCAAACAAAAACCATAAATGCTTGTTTTCAATGTTGGCGGTCAATTTGAAATAATTCAATCACAAAACGCCTAAAAGTAGTAATGTATACCAAACTCTGATTTAAATTTGTTTTGCAATCGTAAAGCATCTACTCAGGACAAAATGTACAACCAAAAGGACGGGAATGCTACTCCTGAGTAGCATCATCTGCACTGTACCCACCTCGTGTTTGATGCTGCAGATAGACTGTCCATCCACACATTCTGACGAGACAGATTCACCTCCTTTACTGTCCGCCTTCTTCGACTTCTTGGACTTCTCCTTCCTTTCTTTGGAAGACCTCCACACGATGGGCCCCAGTCGGAAGATTGTCTCTCCTTCAGCACTATCGATGCTGACGTCACTGACACTGGACGCGTTCAGAGACCCATTATGCGTCAAAGTCAGGTCGGTGTCACAGGATCCATCATCCAAGTATGATGAAAAGCTGGCATGCCTGGCCGCTTTGGTGGCGCTCGACGAGGGAGAGGGGGGTGACTCGCCTTTCACCTTCTTGTAGAAACGAGCTGAGAAGCTTTTCCTAAACTTCTGCAGAACTCCTTCAACGGGACTACCTGGAGGCCTCGCACTGGGAGTACGCATGGACGAAAAGCGCGCGAACAAATTGCTCTGGCTGGAAGTAGGGGACGTATTTACCGTTCCAGCGGTTGGGTCCACAGACGGATTCATTTGGACGATGGATTCGATACCCGCTGCCATGCTGCCAGCGCTGAGGGCGCATGACTTTGCTTGCACCAGCCGCTCCACATCCTTTTCGGAACAGATCTGCGACCAAGGGCGGTGAAGATCGCTCTCCGACACCCAGGCATCCACTCTGCTGTCCGTGAACACCGGCGAGCTGGCTGCTTTGATGCGACGAACGCATTTTGGAATCGTAGGCTTCAGTTTCTCGGGTGACGCCAGCGGCAGAGTTTCCAAGATGCAACCACTGTCACGACTCGAGAGCGCCCCAGCGCCCCCATCGTCTGTTATTTGCCTGTCCTCGACAGCGTGGGAGCTGTCGGTGTCAACAAGAGCCACCACGTGCGCAGCACTGCTTAGCGGCACCGTCTCAGGGTCCGCTGATCCCGACAGCTCGAGATCTGGATAGGACGGAGTGAAAAGGTCGTTTGTCCGAGGCAAACTAAATTCCTAAAAAACAAATGAAATAAAACATCAGAAGAAGAAATAAATGACGTTGTGGACGGACAGATACAGTACGTCATTGAAGAAGCGTTTGGTTCACCAATACAATGCTTAATGGGGCAAATTATTACCATCAGAATAATGCATCCAAAGACATTAATCTTAGAACGTAGAACTACTGTAGCATTCCACCAAGTTGGGGCACCGAGCGACTTACAGTTTATACGGGAATCGTGTAAATACATATACATAAGACTAAACATCTCGTTATTTGAATTACATGTACATGTACATGCTTCTGCTACGAGGCTAAACACCAACGCCAGGGGGTTTGTATCCAGGTAATCTTTGTAAATGTGTACTTACAAGGTGTAAAGTTATTTTAAAAATCTGCATTGTATAATTTAACTTTATGCAGCGCAGAGCAGACAAGCCTTACAATGGTTTCTTGAATTTTGTCGTGCATATACTTTGTTACTAGTTCCAGTGACAGAAAACAAACATTGCAGACTTTAACGTAGCGCATGTCGCAGGCCCATCTTAATTAATTAAGACTGCCTTAGAAATTTCTAAGCGAATTTCGGTTAATATCCACACATTTTCTGCACAGCATGAGCATTCCCACTAGACATGCTAACACTTCTTGTAGAAATAACTTCTACCAACAAAATCAATAGCGACCATCAACTACAGAATTATCAAAAGAATTCATGCAGCCCTCTGCACTTAAAATGTTCAAATTTACTTTTCTAATAAACCTATCTAATATTATCTGAAAATGACTACGCTAGACTTGTTTCGTAATAAACAGTATATGTAAGGATACCAGATCTCTTATACAGTCCCACCCCCCCCACCCGGGATGGATCCAGATCATATAGCGCCATCTTGAGACAAGGACAACTAAATCTAACTCCTGATCTCCAAACTCGGCAGGAAATAGCGACGCAGTTAAAATTCAATTCGCAATTCCATCCAAACGATAGGGATCGCTTAATTTTCGTAGTATCGCCATCGCTTATGGTAACTACAACCCGGGCAAAACCGTGTACAGCCGCTAAAGCTTTCATAAACTTCTACTCATTGTATAAATGGTTAATACTACACATAAAAAACTTTTGGCGGTGTGGTACAACGCTTTTTTGTGTGGTGTTTTCCAGTTATTTGGCAAATGGCACTAAGAATCAATAGTTGGATTTAGCTGCACTGCAGATTCGTTATTTAACGATAAATGGTGGCGATGTGAAAGCTTTTTAATATCACGTTTCACTTGTAGGATTAGGAAAGGGAATCGTGTTTGAAAACAAGAAAGGATGATAATGATTCGTGCTTGGGTGAAGCCTCACATTTCTGTAAACATAATGCATATACATTTATCTCAACGCGTGATTTAACCAAGAATATGTTTACATTGATAGTTTTGATTGAATCGGGTTCGTTCACTTGTTTTTAATGTTTCATTTGAATTATAAAAAGAACAAGCCACATATGAAAGATATGTTACACATCTTGGTAAATGCAATTGAATGCGCTGCAGCTTCAAAAATGTACATGAATTCCACGTATACCCAGCTCTATGGTCATATAAAAGCAACCACCCTCAACATTTGCTGCAGTTCTAATTGGCCGGCATCATCAACCTTTTTTCTTGAATTCAAGCGGTATGTAAGAAATGACCCCAACCGCATAAGAAACGCCATGAATGAATTAAGCTCTCTCAGCGCACGCCATCAACCACAATAGGCAAAGGAAGCGAAGTAAAAACTTGTGGGACCATGAATGCCACACAGACAGACCATTCTTTCCTATTGTGCTATGGCACAATGAAGACTTCTATGCAACTTTCAAGATGCAAGCGTATACAAAAAAATGTGTGGATTTTTATCAAGAACATAGCAGCAACGTTTCAAAAAAAAAGTATATATAAAAGATTCAGGAAGATTGTCTCGTGTCCACATCCAAAGCACATGCTTGCAGCGGGAAGGTCAACAACGATGGTAACCTTCCTCTGGCACAAAGGACAGGATAGAAGAGCAGGTAAAATTAAATATTAGGTGGCAGTTTTCCGGCTACCGCACCTCTAAACGAGGAAAAAAGCTGGTTGATCTGCATTGCTGACAATTATGTTGACTGGGCGACCTTCTGTGCACACTAATTCTTGTCATAGTTACTCATAGCTACGATCAAAATTATGAACTGCGAAACTTGGAAAGCGTTCATCAGTTGAATTTCTTCCAGAATTATAAAAAAGGCTATGCGGACAAACCAAGAGGAATTTGAAAAATCAATGTCAAGTTTTCTGCAGAACAAAATAATAACGTACATTTTTTCTGCAGTGATTAAATAAAATGATAAATCCCTACATTATTGTTTCGAATGACGAAATTTTTCTTGAGGTCACAACCAAGCTAACTATCGGTTAGCTATACCTGCAGATGTAATTGTACATAGCAAAAGCTTTTGGTTACACCTTTGACAAATGAGTTGCGACCGAGGAACAGCAATGAAGATGGGCAGCTCATTCGTTATGATCTTACCATGTTAGGTTCGTTCAACTTGGGCTTTCCCTACCTGTGTATGGTCAAGTCGGCGAAGAGAAAAAAGAAGTTTACCAGACAAAATAAAAGCTGGAGCGGTTGGCGACAGCACGCCCAAACAAACAAACGTTAAACAAGAAATGCCACGCCATCTTAAACTAGCTCAAATTTAATCTTTCAAAAGAAAAGATGGTGGGCATGTTTATATGTTCCAGTTTTATTCCAAAAAGAAAACGAGAACAAAATTATAAGAAAAGAGTGCATTCTTTGTTAGCACAGCAGGTAGCACTAGCACTACTTTTGGCAGGGTTGCAAAAGGTTGCCTTTAAGATCGATCATTAATCCTGTTTTGATAAAGCTTTTAAATACAGATATTCAAACGTGCCTCTCAAACCTAAGATTTGATTAACTATGAAAATAAAATCTAGAATACAAGTAGTGGTACAAAGTAACTTATCTGTACCACAAATAAGCCTATTTGAGTAAAGAATTTCCTTAGGATGGAGTATTCAGGGATAATTTTCTTTTTCTGAATTCTCGGGATTTATTTTTAAACCAAAAATAATGAAATAACCTGCAATAAAATGTGAAATATTTCGTGTAAAATCAAACGGATATACATATACCGTATATAGCATTGATTATAATTCGGAAGCTACACTTTTGGATGCTATGGAGCGCAGCAATCTGTCAGAGAAAAAGTTGTTCCCAGCATAAGAACAACGTTTGCAGTTTTTTAAACATAAAACGTGGCAACAATAAACGCTGCACTGCGATGAAACTTGTTAATAAAAAAAAACATTTCAAGAAATTAACGAACCAGAATTCTCCGTGAATTACCAACTGTCTGAACTACCGGCACTTTTATGTGAGCTAAAGATTACCGGCATGTAAGTACAATGTAACATGTACTAGGGGGACTCAAAAATGTGCTGGGACACCAGCAGTTGTGACAGTAGCTTAGTGGCAACCGATACGAATGCCGGATTTCGTGTGACCTAGATGCACACGCACCTATATATACAGGCACATTTTTAAGTTACCCTACTACCGTGTATATCTATATATATAAAATACAAAACGACGCCATCTTTTTCGTCACTGGCTGCCTGGCTGGCTTTGATATTATTGGCCACTCATGGCACACCCCCAAAGAGCGTTAACTCCGTGGGGGAATTCCAAGGCCATAAACCTTTTCAATTTACCACGAGGCCATAAAATTGTCAAACCAGTCTTCCCCCCCATCCGGGATGTATCCAGATCATATAGCTCCATCTTTCGGAGACAAGGACAACTAAATCTAACTCCTGATCGCATAAAAGAGGTTAGCAAATCAAACAACAATTTTCACCCGGGAAAAGCCGGGTTTTTCCGCTAGTAGCCTGTATAGAAACAAGACTATAGCTCTCGACATCGGCTTCTATAGGTTATACAGACTAATCATAGAATTCAATTTTTTTCCGTTTCTCGGTGAAATTCGAGAGCTGGATTTCTCTGAAAAACTAATTAGAAGGGTATATATTACTGCATAAGCAATGCCACAGAATGAACCGACTTTAAAGAACTAATTATAGCCTACCCCATAAAGTTCCATGGATCTCATTCGCATTCAAAACAACATCTACGACAACAAACGACGACGAACTGAATCCCGATCGCGTATCCGTTAGTTTTTCTGGGAGACCCGCTTCGATTTAGTCCATCAAAGCGCAATAATATCGTCGCACTATAATTAGTATCCATTATGCGGAAATTGAAGTTGCTCAACAGAGATGCACGCAGAAACTAACGGAAGGCTGATCAATTGCGGGACAACGATGGCACTTGACACTGTCATTGACGTCACGATAGCCCACATCCCTTAACGAATTTTATTGAATCCATCGGTTGGCACTATCCTCAAATCCAGTCTATATGCAAGTGCAGCACATTGGTTTAATACATGTTCTCCCCCACCATTCAACTTTATAGCTGGGGATATTTTGTGGGCCAGAAGAATTTTAAGCGCTACGATTAGATCACTTAAAAATACAAAATTAGGGTCGTCGTGAATTTATATACCCAAGACCAAAAATAGAAACTTTGCACAGAGCACTCACACACTGTGTTGGGCCTAGTTACGTAACAATTCGTCAAGCTCTATTTTCTAAAAAAAAAAAAAGTCTTTGTTTTGAACGCTACCATTTTTCAACAGTATTTCGACCTCAACCCGTTCTTTACATGCTATGGTTGGGGCTAACGGTCCCATTAGCTCCAAAATTGATAGAAAATTGTTTCTACGCTTGCCATACTTGCCACCAGTCTGATACGTTCCATGCAACAAATTAAGTCCCTAAACGTCAGTGAAAGAACAATTTCCCATGTTTATTGCCCAACTACTTTTTATAGGCTTTTGGAAATCATAATTTTACTCTTCGTGATGCACGACACGACGACGTTCGAAGTCAAAATTGAATTTTCAAGATGTGATACAACAAGGCATACGTTTTACGAGCTCGAAGTTTTGCATCCGGAAATTGAACAATTTTACTACAAACATGACTTTTATATTTCCAAGGAAAATTAAAAAAAAAACGAATAAACAGAGCAAAATGTTCGAATAATTGAATAAAAGAGCAGAAATTCCAGTCCGTTGTGGTTTTTTCTTCATTTTTTTATATAGATTTTCCCCTTTTTTATAGAGTAAGTTTTGTCAAATGCATATATAGGCCTACACTCTAAAAAAATGTGGGGCTCATTCCGGGTTCTTTGGAAAAACTCCGCACATTATTTTTATAAAGATGCATATGCTTCGAAGCACCTCAACTAAAAATGGCGAACAAATCAGCAAAATTGGCCTTGAAGGAAGGTTCCATAGTTCTAAAGGTTCTTGGAGGAACCTCTTTAGGAAAGTAACACCACGTGAAAGCTGTATCCAAAACCAGAAACTTGTCGAATTTTTTTTGGATTATTTCAGTTCACTCCATTGCGATTTTTTGATGTGAAAAGATAATGATATTCGGTTGAGTAGTTGCTATCGTCATAAAAATATATAGTACTGTTTAGATGTGCAACAACTATGGTGTACAGTAAAAACTGAAAAGCTGGCACAGTAATTTGTACGTTTTAGGCTAGGATAGGTTAGGTTAGAACAAGTTATTGTGCCCAATATTTCAACTTTTGATCTTATTTTATAGCAGTTGTACATCTAAATAGCACCCACTAGCACCAGATTTTCAGGACGAAAACGCATGCAACTACGCGCATATCATATATTTTAATTAATTACCGGTACCGAGACTTTTCTTACATTTGGACGTTTGTTGCAAAATTTGAACGTTTACTCCGAATTACTGGGTTATAATAATAATAATAATAATAAATGCTTTATTCCAGTTTAGGAAAGGGCATAGAAGGGATGTATAGACATCACTTA
>JAQGBX010008907.1:0-10158 GCA_034698745.1 Megaphyllum sjaelandicum
TGATGCTTAAACCTGATTTTATATCAAAGTTGTACCACTCTGCCCCGTGTCCCAACTATCCCCGGTCTCCCCTACATCAGTAATTAAAACCACGATTTTGTCGAAATTACGCATTTTTTGTAAAATTTACTAGAAAAATGTTGAAAATGTTCCAAAATTAGCGTGCAATGTTTTTCGGAAATTCTACAAATTTGTATTCGGAAAATGTTTGAAGTGATGCAAATTTGTACTCGAAAAAGGTTAAGAATTTTTCAAACTTTTACTCGGAAAAGATTGAGAATTCTGCAACTTTTCCTTCGAAATTTGTTGAAAATTTAGCAAATTTCTCCTCGGATTCTGATGAAAATGGTACAAATCTGTATTCGAAAACAGTTGAAAACTGAAAACTTGTGTTGGAAAAGGTTGGAAATCTCGCAAATTAATAATACCACAAAGATTTTGAATTTTTTTAAAAATTAGCATACAATGTGTTTCCGAAATTTTACAAATTAGTATTCTAAAAATGTTAAAAGTTATGCCAATTTTTACTCGGAAAAGGTTTAAAATTGAGCAAATTTCTTTACAGAATCTGTTTAAAAGTGTACAAATATGTACACAAAAAAAGTTGAAAATTCTCAGAGCTTGTGCATCGAAAATATTGGAAATCTCGCAATTTTTTTCCACGAAAAACTGGAAAATTTTCCAAAATTGTCTTCGAACAAATTTGAAACATTTTTCGAATTTGTTCTCTTAAAAATCATTCCAACAAATTGCAAATTTGCCCTCGAAAACAGTTAAAAATTTTGCAAATTTTTCTTTTTGAAATTGGCCAAAATTTTAAATATTTGCACTGGGAAAATGTTACAAAGTTTGCAACTGGGCCTCCATTTTCAACCACGTGGAAGCATTAATTTTGGAATATGGCACATTAACACGTTGAATTTCACTGACTTTTTAAATTTAAATCATTCTTGCCAAGCAGACTGAATATTACAACATAAATACGTTCAATTTCACTGACGTTTTTCAAAATACAGAAAAAAACCTGTTAAGAGTGACCACCAAAACACAACTGTACACAGGTGGTCCCTATACCAAGAATGCCTGAATTAAATTAAAATAACAAACATGCTCACTGCACTCAAACATGTTCACTACACTTATACTTGTATACTACCTGTATAATACACGTAGTAAAAAACCACAAAACCAAAAAAAAGTACAAAATCAACATGTCCAAGGGTAAAAGCAAGATGTAACGTGACACATCTGTTTTATGGTCACTTTTTGTGACGTAAATGTAAAAATGCAATGTAAAAATTGCAAAAAGGACAACACACACTGGTCGCTGTACACAATAGACAGGTTTCGTAGCTATACAGATAATTTTTTATGCAGAAAATGTTCACTAGAAAAAACAATACACTAAAAAGTTGTCAACATAAACAGGTAGTCACCATTCAAAGGTGGTCACTTTTCCAGGTTTTACTGTAACTCAATTTTCCCCAACGTTACCAGATATCTTCAGGTTTCTTGACTTTTCCTGCTTTGTAGTTGTACTACAAATATTAGTATAATATGTTATTCTATTTAGGATAACGAACTTTGTTAACAAACTTTTTCCAAGAAAGTTCAGATTTTTCTTTTTTTTAAGAGAGTGCTTTTAAATTTACAAGATATTCCCCAGGCAATAAAAGATTAATGTTTTACAAGTTTATTGACATTAGAAATAAAACTAGATGAGCTTGCTTACAAGAAATTAACATTGCAGCAATTTTTTCTAGAGGAACATTAACATCGTTGTTGTTAAACAATTTTGTTTGCTCGTTTTTGGTTTACTATTCATTACTAATTGTTAACTAATGAATTTTAAACAACGTAAAGTTCATAAATAAATATTTAAGATCGTTGAACTTTCGTTGTTTATTAAGATGCTTTTGAGCATGAACATTTGCTCATTAAATGTAAATTAAAATCCTTTTAAATAACGAGAGCATTTTTAATTTTTTTGCTAATTGTTTAATTAATAGAATACTTGATCTGAAAACAAAATAACTGAAATTAAGCTAGATCGCCGAATCTCATTTATTTTGTCCTTATTTGAAACAAATTAACTTTTATAAAGTAAAAAAAAAACATTTTGGCTGATTTACATTGTTTTTTATTTTAGGTATGAACCACACTTTACGGGGAAAAATAGTACCTTAGCTTATTGCTTTAAACTTTTAGTTTAAATTAATATTGGTTTTGCTTACTTTACGTTTATTTAAGAAATAACTTGACCACTACGAAATAATGCAAATTAATTGAACTTAACACGAGTTAATTTTATCTTTTTCTTGATTTTATAAAACTGATTATTTACGAACAAATTTATACATTCCTGGTAACTTTAATGACGTTTAAGACTTTTATGACGTTTCACCTCAAACTTCTGACGTTTCACCTCAAACTTCTGACGTTTCACCTCAAACTTTAATGGCGTTTCCCCTCAAACTTTAATGACGTTTCATCTCAAACTTTAATGACGTTTCATCTCAAACTTTAATGACGTTTCCTCTCAAACTTTAATGACGTTTCACCTCAAACTTATGACGTTTCACCTCAAACTTTATTGACGTTTCACCTCAAACTTATGACGTTTCACCTCAAACTTTTATGACGTTTCACATTAAACTTTTATGACTTTCACATAAAACGTTTATGATGTTTCACATCAAATTTTTCAGACGTTTCACTTTAAACGTTTTTAAGGTTTCAAGTTAAGCTTTTTACGATGTTTCATGTCAAGAATTCACAATGTTCGTCAAACATAACTTCACATCAAACTTAACATTTTTACATCAAACGTATAATGTTTACTACAAACTTATAATTTTTACATCAGAATTTTAATTTTTACATCAAACTTATGTTTTACATCAGACAATTTAGCAACAAGTTTACTTATTCAACGCAAAATATAAACATTACCATATACTGTACATGTATAATTAAAATTAAAAATAAAGTTAATTAAGAATTTTTGTTGGGATATTATTTATTAAACTTCAATTAACTTTATTATTTTGTTTTGTTCTAATGAAGATAATTTTAAAAATAAGCCTTATCTCAAAATAAGATAAATAATTCAGCTGATTGGTTTTTTTTCTTAAGAAACTATAACGACATTTTTTGTTGTTGTAAAATTAAGTTTGACAATGTCCCTAGTTACTTTAAAGTGCATTAACCTGTTGCTTAATCCAGTGGCAGGAAACGATATCACGTGACATTTTTTTTCTTTAATATTTAATTATTTGATAATAAACCTCCACGACGCAGGAAATGAAATGAAATTTTAGATGAATGGAGAAATAAAAAAATAAAAAAAACGAAAAAGATGCACGCAGAAATGAGCCAAAAAAAGCATTAAAAACCATCCGTTTCATTTAATATAATGAAACCATTCGGGTTTTTTATATACTTTTAACGGTCTGGAGTTTTTATTTTATCAAAGACTCCTAGCGGTAATTTGGCGCAATTAAAGCGGGAAATAGGCGCGGTTAAATCTGAATTAACTCCCCAGAAATAAAAAAATATATATAATTTTAGAGTTATATACGCCACTTTATTGCGTCATAAAAATACAAAACGAAATACTGAAAGTTTGAGCGAGTTCAAATGGCAATTTGGCTTTTCAATTAAAGCCAAACAGCTCCCGAAGAACACACTCATAAATCGTAAAAATTTTCACGACTAAACTACACCCTGCTTCCGATTCGTTAAAAATAGTTTCCGGTTTCACGGAAATAATTAACTGGAAATGAGCTAGCACCAATCACATTCGCCCCCGGAAAGTATTTTGGACGAAAAAGTTTGGGTTTAAAGATGGCGAGAAAGTTTTTAGGGAAAAAAATGTAATTTTTTGTTGTTGTTGTTGTTGTTGGAGAAATGCAGTTTGTTTCTAAGTAAAAATGCTGTTTGTTATTTGGGTAAAATGCAGTTTGTTATTTGGGAAAAATACAATTTTGTTTTTGGAGGAAAATGCAATTTTGTTTTTGGAGGAAAATACTCATAGTTTGTTTCCGGAAAAGGTTACTTTTGGGAAAAGTATAGTTTGATTTTTGGATAAATGCAGTTAGAAAATTTGGGAAAAAGAGTTTGTTATTTGGAAAACACTTAAATTGTTCCGGGAAAAAGATGTACTTGTTTCCAGAAAAAGGATTTTTGGTTAATGCAGATTGAAATTTAAGAAAACTGGAGGAAAATGCAGTTTGTTTAGTAAAAATGTAAATGTATATTGTTGTTTGGGAAAAAATGTAGCTGGTTATTTGGGAAAAATGTAGTTTGATTTTTGGATAAATGCAGATTGTAATTTGGGGAAAATGCAGTTCGCTTTTTGGGAAAAATGCAATTTTTGGGGGGGGGGGGAAATGCAGTTTGTTGTTTGAGAAACACGTACATGAGAATTTGGATAAATGCAGTTTTTCTTTACTGTTTCAAAAATGTATTTCGTTTTGTAGAAAATTTGCAAAAAAATGATGTGTTCAATTTGTAGTTTTTAAATTTGTACTTGTAAAATTTTACGTTTTCAAATTTTCACTTTCAGTTTTCAAGTTTTCAGTTTCAGTTTTCAAATTTTTAGTTTTCGAAATTTTAGTTTTCAAATTCAAGGTTTCAAATTTTCAAATGTAGTTGATATAGGAAAAAATAACCATACTTTGTCTTATTAATCCACATTCAATTAACGTACAAACATATCCGATAAGCATTAGTTCCACAAGTTAGTGAGTCCACTCATCATCATCGAGAAATATGGACAAAATTCATATAATAAACCGAGACGAAACCACATTATTTCCGCATAAATTAGACCAATAAAATATTTTCGTATAAATTGCATGAAACGGGACAATTTTGAGCAAAAACTAACGATCGAAGAAGCACCGGAATAAAAGCTACGTAGCAAATGCACCAGAAAAGCTAAAAACGTTAACAGCCCTATATATTCAATCAAAAGGTCGATTAGCATCTGGCAGCGCCATTTTGATTAAATATTTAATATTGCCACAGGCCTAATAACACTCGATAAAAGAAATTCCTATAAGGAAAGAAAAAATCACGTCTCCTTGGTATATTTCCCCATCAATTTGATTGTTGGTTGCTTTCGTGTGCCTAGCTACATTTCCAGATCGTATATTTTTATGGATTACATTTTTGCGTGCATGTTTTTTAAGCTTTTCCAGAGTCATAAATGCGAACATGTCATATACGAATTCAATAAACAATTTGGGTTTGGCGAGGCGCAGGTGTTTCTAATTACCACTAATGGAGCTAAGGGATAAATTCGGTTGCTCCAACCCATAGCAATATATAGCCAGAATATAGATAATCAATTGAATCGAGCATTGGTTTCTATATCAAAAATATTTTTCTTTTGTCCTATTACACGTCAGTTTAGTGAGAGAGAAAGAAAACATAAAACAAACGTAGATAAAAGAAGTAGAGAAAAAAGTCTGGAAATGCTCAATTATTCTCTTTGGCATGTGTTAAGCCGAACCAGCTTTTCATAATAAAACATGCATTATTACTTAAGAAAGGCATTAGGTAAAATAACTACAAAAGTAAAGCTAGCGTGTGAAGAAGAGTGACTAAAAAGGACAGAAAGACAACGACTAAATATTTCAATTGTACGATTATCAAAATACGAAAAGAAAAATTGATAGAAAATGACATCCAAGTATAACTTTTTTAAGTATAACACCGTTATACGTAGAGTTTAGGTATTATCTATATACAGGGTGAACGAAACGTCCTCATCTCATCCAATAACATTTAAACCCTTGTTTAAATTTGACCCTTGACCAATTTTTTCAAGGTCATTGTGACGTACAGGAAGTACGTGAAGGACACAAAACCGACATATGGACCCAATTATAAAGCTGTAAGGCATCGTGAAATTAGTGTAATGGGTGCATTTGCGACATTTCATTATCAATATTCGCGTTCTAAACAACATTTTAGTTTTCATGTTTGGTAACCTGCACAGCAGACGTGCAATGCAGGAGAGTTCGTACTAGATAAGTCGGGGGCAGGGCCAATCCATTGATTATATACGAAATAGCAAAATTTCCAATTACATTCATGTAAAGCACATGTCATAAGGTCCAGGTTATGCACTAATCAGTGTTTCTACATTCGTTATTCACTCAGTTTCACTCAATTGACCAACCCCTGACGAATGGTGGTAGCATTCCTGCCTTGCATGGATGCTATGCAAGGATGCACACATTAGCCAAAAACTAAACACAATTTGTAAAAAATTACAAAAAAAGACAACACACACTGGTCACTGTACACAATAGACAGGTGGTCACTGGTTACTATAGAGAATTTTTAAGCAGGAAATGTATACACTAAAAAAACAATGCACTAAGAAGTGGTCAACGTAAACAGGTGGTCACCATTCAAAGGTGCTCTCTTTTCCAGGTTTTACCGCACATTTATTCAAAGTTTAATTTAGATGCGTTACATTTCAGACATCATTTCGTTCAATTTATAAAGCAGATATATCATAATAATAATAATAATAAGAGAAAAAAGAAGAAGCAGAAGGGAGTTCCCCTTTTTTAATATATCCCAGCATGCGTAGCTCATTAGCCGTAATGTTCGTTACATATATTACCCACAGTGCACCACCAGCTGTTTCCAAACACATCCTATTTCACTGATTTTTTTAATTTTTCACTTCGGCATAATTTCATAGGACGTAATACCCTTACCCCTTACGATGTAAGGGCAGGTCGAAATTGTTTGAAGAAATTTCCATCATCAGATTATATATTTTTTTTGTGGGGTAAGGGGGGTGGGTGGGGTAAGTGAGGGAGGGTGGGGTGGGTAATAATATCCCGAGCATGCCACGCTTTACATCATAATCTCTCTACGGATTTCTTTATGCCTATAACTTGAGCAGAATTTTTTTTTTAAAAAACAAATCTTAGAAGAAAGTGAAACATAACAGAGAGAAATATTGATTAGTTTCCTGACATTAAAAAACTGAGCCGAAACCAAAAGGGCATTTGCCTTTTTCTTAAATTCATAACTGCGCTTATTAAGGTTTTTCCATGACATTGAGTTTAATAAGATACGAATGTTTAAAAGGGTTTTCGTATAACATACAAAAAAAACCTCAGTTTTTTAATGGATTTCTGCCATTTTTTTTGCTTCTGATATAAAGGATGGCAATTTATATAGATACAGATTTTTTTTGTTAAAAGAAAATGGTAAAAACCGTGTAGGAGTAGCAACGTCTACATAATCATAATCGTTTAATTTGGAAAAATATGATGACTACACGAAATAAATCGTAAATTTTGCAACAGGGAGAGAGAAAGGATTATTAAGACAGCTCGATATCTTATAAAAAAAAATTATCATTTTTTTTGCCAATGGTTCGCTGGAGAACCATTAATTAAAGTCTTGAGTTAGGATTACGCTTACGTGCAATATTTTTTATAGCTTGGATTACCGGGGTGCATGGACATAAAGACTTTCCCTAATTAAGAAAAATAATTAAACCCAAGCGTCGACACCACGCAATTTATGCTTCTATTTAACGATGGATTTTCAACTTTTTAATTTTTTTAAGATACAGTATAGTCATGGAATATTTCGATATAGTCGATGTATTTCGATTTTCACATAAAACCGATGCATGTGTAATGATTTTGATATACAGTAATAACGATGCGTTTCGCGACTCAAGATCGACGCATTTGACGCAAGATCGTTGCATTTCGATACAAGATCAACGTGATTCGATTCAAGATTGCTGCATTTCTACATAAGATCAATATATGATCGATTATTTCGGTAGATTATCAATTATTTCGATATATTGAAGATAAATTTCGACACAATTAACATCGATGCATTTCGATGAACTAACGAATATTTCGATGTATATAATCGATCCGTTTCGTTGTACATATGATCGATGCGTTTCGATTTACATGTACGATCGGTGCATTTCGATGTACGAGCGATACATTTCGATGTATGAACGATGTACGATCAATGCGTTTCGATGATTATGTACGATATGATCGATGCGTTTCGATGTACGATCTATGCATTTTAATATACGACTGATACGTTTTGTTGTACAATCGATGCATTTCGATGTACGTACGATCAATGCATGTAATGTACGATCGATGCGTTTTGATGTACGACCATTGAATTACGATGTACGATCAATGCATTTCAATGTATACTTGTACCACCGATGCGTTTTGATGTACAATCATTGAATTACGATTTACGTTCAATGCATTTCGGTGTACAATCAATGCATTTCGATGTACGGTCAATGCATTTCACTTTACGATCGATGCCTTTTGATGTGCAATCATTGAATTACGATGTACGATCAATGCATTTCGACGTACGATCAATGTACATCGATAGTGGATCAATGTATTTCGTTTTAGGCTCGATGTACATGTATGATCGATAGCTTTTCTAATAAGATCAATGCATTTTGAAATAAGATCAACGTATAACAGTAATTTTTAGAATAACTATAAGAGCAAACATGTGTGTTACGACATGATGCGTTATAAGACATTAATAGTTATGCACGTAATATAAACAAAGTAAACTTTTAATAAGATTCGGTGGTTGGAAATGGGGTATAAAAAAAAGATTTATTTTTGTTTAAAGAAACTGCTTTCTTTTTTATAATTTCCACGCTTAGAAAAAGTGATCAAATTTTACGACTTTTTATACGAAATTTCGTAACATTTATTACGAATAAAAAGCCAAAATGACACCGAAGTAAGCCATTCCCGAGGCGCTTACGATAAACGTGACGGCTGTACTTTACACAAACCCTTTTTTACCAAAAAGGTCAAAAAACCTGGTATCATAATAACTAAAAGTCATGACTTGAATTGAAATTCACGTTTAAAGTACAGTACAAATACATAAAAAAATATTTAAACGTTTATCGATAAAAACCAATATTATACCGAGTTTAATTTGGAAATAATAAGAGGACATGTAGCGACTCATAATCGGATATAACGAATTAATCAATTCAAAAATTCTGGATTCCCCCAGAAATTTCATTATCAACTTTCCTGACTTTTGCGTAACCTCGAAAATGTTAAAGTTTGCAATTTTGTCCTCGGTAAATTTTTAAAATTTGGCAAATTTATGTTTTCGGAATACTTTTCAAATTTTGGAAATACATGTATGTCCTTCGCTAAATGTTGAGAATATTGCAAATTGGTCCTTTGAAATCGTTGACACTTTTGCAAATTTGTCCTCTGAAACTGCTGAAAATCCTACAAATTTGTCCTCTGAAACTGCTGAAAATCCTACAAATTTGTCCTCTGAAACTGCTGAAAATCCTACAAATTTGTCTTCTGAAACTGCTGAAAATCCTACAAATTTGTCCTCTGCTTAAACTGCTGACAATTCCGAAAATTTGTCCTCTGATTAAACTGCTGAAAATTTTGCAAATTTGTCCTCGGAAACTGCGGAAAAACTTTCAAATTTATCCACTGAAAATTTCAAATAATTTTCAAAAAGAACCCAGAGCCAACCTCGCAGAAGCATTGATTTTGAATTGTGACAACATTTCAAATAATTTCCAAAATTCGCCACATTTTTCATTTTCTACGTTCAATGTTGCAAAACTTTGTCACGTTTTTTAGAATATTAATTTCCAATTTTTTAAACAGTTTCTGGGCACAAATTTGCAACATTTTTTTTTTGTTTTCCCTAATTGAAATTTGCTAAATTGTTTATGTTTTCTCTGAATTTCAAAACATTGTCACGTTTTTCCGAATATAAATTGGCAAATTTTTAAACAGTTTCTGGACACAAATTTGCAACATGTTTTTACGTTTTCCCAAGTTTCCGGACATTTCATTTTCAAGTTTACTTACATTTCCAGGTTTTCCCTGCAGTTTTACCGAAGTGGGCTTCACACGCGAGTTAATTTAGAACTTGAATCAGATGATTTGCAATATTAAATCGCGTCGAGTCACACGAACTAATCCAGATCTTCGTGTCGGTTATAACGAATTCCTAACTGCAACAATTCGGTCTAAGCCAGGGGTCGGCAACCCGTGGCTCCGGAGCCACATGTGGCTCTTTCGATGTCAAGATGTGGCTCTCCTACGGTAACAA
>JAQGBX010008908.1:0-10157 GCA_034698745.1 Megaphyllum sjaelandicum
CAAACTTAGGAAAATCCAACCTTTTGACGATGCCGGGGTCCATCGTGTTACGGGCCACTAGTCCGTTCTAATGTGAGTAAGCGACTCCCCCTGCCACATGGCACTGTGTGTGCTGACCATGGGGTATTGAATTGAATTGAATTGACACGAAAATACCAGTATGGTGACTCCGCCTATTTTTACCTTTCTACTAAAAATAAGCTCGCAGCGCCACGTAGGAATAATGATTATGGGAACGTCGTTCACTTAAGTAAGTTACTCACTCCAACTTCACTTGATAAAGTGAACTAATTCATTGAATTACATGTACACTGAAGTTTAAATCTGATTTAAATAAACTTTAGCTTCAATTGTCGCTCCCTTTATCACTCGATTGAACTAAATCTGTTTTATCATTTAGTAAATCATCCATTATCATGAGGCACGCTTTAACTTGTTCTGGCCCTTTTATCATCAAAGGTGCCGACGCTGAGTGATCCTACTGATGCTGGCCTTTTCATGTTATACTGTGTAAAGGCATGACCGACGGACCACTAGTGTTGGGTCGTTTATGAGTGAAATTAATAAAGAACTAGTTCACTCGTATGAGTTTGTCAATAAGTGAAGTTCGAACTATAAACTGAGCTTTTGCGGCACCCCAGGACATGTCTTCACTTGTTCGACAATGGACACAGTTGACCTCAATATGCGGTGGAATAGGTAATGAGGACATGGAACCCAAATTCATAGTAATTTTTTCAAAAGTTTTTCACCAACTTCCCAAACTAGGCGAACCAAGAGAATAACTAATTAACTAGCAAATTCTGCAATTTATTTAACCCATTTTTTAAATCCAATTTAAAAACATCCCTGCTATTAGCAGGTTCTTATGCCTTTCTACTCCCTTGAGGACAGGAGGCGTAGGGGTGCGCTTATCATGGCCTTCAAGATTGTACACGGAAAAACTTCGAGTGCCTGCCAACGATTTTTTTGAGAGGGCATGTCGTGGGCGGACCAGGGGGCATGGCATGAAACTGCTTAAACCCTCAGTGCGGAGTGATGTGCGGAAGTATGCTTTCAATGTGCAGGTCATCAATGACTGGAATGCTTTGCCGGGACCACTGTTGGACGGCTGTCCCAGCATTAATGCCTTCAAGAACAGGCTGGATAAACATTTATTTACCCACTAGATTTTTTTCGGCTCCAAGCCCCTGGCTTTGCCTAGTTTTTTGTCTATACATGTATTATTATTATTATTACTTATGCCAAAATGCCAGCGCCATCTAGCAAGAAAACAAAAGACATCCGTTCCCATTGAGTAAATAATGGCCGTTGTATGGGCCTGTTTATCAAGGGGAATATGTCAGTAATTTTTTTCGGATATTTAGAGTAAATTAGAATTTGTTTTTTAATAACATTTAATATTTACAAAACTGAAACTTTAAACTTACTTGTTTTGAGTGAACAATGGCTTATTTTTAAGAGGGGGAAATTAGTCGATCCTTTATATACGTTTCCATTGTTTGGAAATTTTTGTGGCGGGAATTTTAAATTTATTAGAAAAATACGTGCTTTTTGACAAAATTCGACATGCAGTTAATTTATTGCTATTTTTTTTAAAGTAAAATGACTTGTTTTTATTCAAAATATCAATAATTATAATATTTTTAATTTTCAGAAATAAAATTTGAAAAGTTATTTTAATTTTGAAATAATGAAAATTCTTATATCAATTAAATATTTTCTGGACAACAATACGAACTAACAAATTAGGCAAACTATTTTTCTCTATTTTATCTTTTCTGTACATTGATCTGAGGTAGTAAATTTAACTATCATTTATTTGTCAAAATTTTTTTTCATTTTTCAATTCGAGGTTATTAAAATCTTTTATTTACGCATTATTCGGAATTTGCTTTCCTTTCAAACTTTTCCAACACAATTTGTCTTTTAAGTTGTGTTTTTTTTTAAATATTCCACCTCGTAATTTCCCTTTACTTTTTGTAAGTTTTTTATAAAACGTTTTAAGAGATATTTCAGCATCATAGGCAGCCAATTAGATTATTTAAGTTCAACATTTCGGCATTAAAATATGTTAGTATTAGTTAAGAAACTTATGAATTTTGGAAATAATTCATAGGAAACATGAAAAATTTTACATAAATTTCAATTTATTTTTAAATTTGTATTTTTTCATTCATATTTTTTAATAATCAATTTTCTAGAATTTCTCACAAATTTCATTGCTTGATGCTGCAAAAACGGTCGCGTTTTCATTAAAAGGTTTTGAAAAATTTGCATTTGTCAAATTTGGAAAATTTTTCACGTTTTTAATTATAGCTAAATTTATTTAAAATTTTTCACAATCTCATTGATTAATTTTGCAAATTTGTAAATTTGCAAAATTTAAATTGTAGCTCAATTTTTCAAAATTTTCCTTACTTCAATTGTAATTTACTGTCGTAAAATATTCCACAATTTTATAAGTCGTTTTTTTTTTTAATTTCGCACGTTGGAGCATGAGGAAGATATCACGTAGATGGACGCAATTGCGAGTAATTACTTTCCAGTTACGGAAATTGTAACATAGATGACGCTGGCATCGTCGCTTACGTCACTGGCGAAGGTGGAGATAAGAAAGCGTAATTTGTTCATTGAAATTACTTTTTAATTAAAAATGTTAAAACTGTTTTTCGTATTAATATTTTTAAATTTTATTCAAACTGAGCTTTAAAATTTAGTAAAAATGTACAAGTTTAATTCTTTTTAACAGTATTTCAGAACTAAAGTCATGTTATTTCAGAAAAAAAGAATTATTTTAAGATTTATTCTCGAATTTACATCGTATTTAATTATAATAAGCATTCTAATTGCTGCGAAAACACATCCTATTACAGCCTTGAAAATAATTTAAAACTACTGAAGTATAAATTTTTTATGCATCAAGTCTTATTATTTATTACACACATTAAATAAATTTATAATTTGTAAGTTTGGCATGATTTACGCGTGTTTAAAATAGAGCATCGTAGAATGCAAGGAGTTGCTAAATACGCATAAATATATAGAAATGATAGATTATAAAACTAAAACATTTAATAAGTGGATAAGAATTGGGTTCGAAAATATGCAATAAAGACTTGATCAGAAATAGAGAAAGATAAACTTAAGTTGAGAGGGAAATTCAAATTATAAAATTTGTACAGTTGTTTGAATTATGATGGAATCATTTTTCAAATATTTCGAACTTTCTACTGTAGATTGCGGAACAAATTGAAAAACCCCGACATTCAAATTACCTGCTCTAAATTCAGAAGTATATTCTTTGCTTATATTTTCTTTTGTTGGAGAATCAGATTGATCTAGCAGACAATGTGTACGTTTGCAAATAAACGGAAGTTGAAGTGAATCATCGTGTTCTCCCAAAAGAAAACGAAAATATATTGTAATGTATTTTCCCTCGCTATCGTCTTTGCCATTTAAATATAATGCAACATTCGCTGTGTATCCCACATGACTAGTTTTAAATGGTTTACTCGTTAACCACCTTTTTACTCCATTGATTTCATCTCTCTTCTTTTTTGAATAATCGTTAATTCGCCAAACAAAGACGCCATTTTGGGCGTCGATTTGCTTCCACAGAAAAGCAATGGGCTCCAAAATGATTTTAATCACAATAGCGTCATTTTTCACGTAGTTGTTTTGGCCTTGCAAAAGACGAACAGGAAAAAATCCAGTAAAATACAAACATTTTCCCATCATGTATTTGGCAGAATTCTTTTGACACTGTGGTCTATCAATCATTTCCACGTTATTTTTTCTTATTGATGTGCTTTGATCAATCAAAATGAATCTCCTTGAATGTAAATATGGCTCTGAACTGTTAAGATCCATAAATTCAAGATCAATATATACGTGTTTTCCATTTTCAGCTGTATAGATGCCTGGCTTAAATTTCCCTCCATTTTGATTAGTGAAATAATTCTCGCTTCTATATGCAGTTAGTTTCTTTTCCACCAAATCCTTCATTATTTCTGTAATTCCTGTAATCTTCCAAATACTAATGTCAGGTAGAACGTCACCGCCATCATCTGTTAAAAAGGACATCGTACCAAATCAGAATTGTGTAATGAGTCACTTACATAAACGAGACATGTGACAACTGAAACATTTAATGAAATTGTGAACTATTAAGTTGAGTCATAAGACGTAATTAGAACAAAATGTATGCGTCATTGCCTCGCTCATTTCCTCCAAAACTTTAATCGACGTAACAGAGACACGAACACAGCAAGGAATGTGCATTCCTATTAAATGTTCAAAATTCTAGAATATGTTAAAAATTATGAAATATGTTCGAAATTCGGGATAGTGTTCGAAATTATGAAAAATGTTAACATTTTATAAAACATTGATAATTTCTAAAACTTATTAAAGTATTATTGAAGTTTTGAAATTTTCTGAAACGTTTGAAATGTTACAAAACGCTTGAAATGTTCCAAATTTGGCCAAGCAAAGGAAATTGTAGAAAGTTTTAGAAAGCATGTTTTTTTCCAATCGTTTTGAACTTGCAATCACAACCGACAATTTAAATTATTTTCTTAAATGGGAATAATATTCTTTACTTTTGAAAACATGCGTAAATTAGGATCGAATTATGTCATGATAAGACCGGATTAAAGGATTGCGTAGTAAAAAATCAGTTCTGAAGATTTTGATAAAATAAAAAGGCTGGCTGATTAAAGCGAGATTACATAAAAAGAAGTTTTGTCACGTAGTTTTAAAAAGTCAAGCATGAAAGAATTGCCGAAAAACGAAATTACATTTTGCGATAAATCATTTGTTGGCTTTACACTAACGCTAAATGTCTCAAAAAAAAAATTAAATAGGAAAATTATGTAAAAATATAGTCCTGGAAATAAATTACGCAAATTCACACTGAAGGCATTTAGTGAAACATTAAAAGATCAATCGTACCATATTGATATTAACATCTATGGTTAAATTCCACAAATTGAGTAAATTTTACAAAAAAAAAAAAAAAATAACAAATCAGATACATTCATATTTGTATAACTTAAGCTAAAAGCTTGGAAAGATTTTAAATTTTAAGTAGGTTTCTTTGATCGACAAATGGATATTAAAATGATAAACGTTACCTTTGTGGCGATATTGCAATTCTGTCAATTGGTTCTCCAATATTTCCAAACGTCCTTCTTGTTGAAATTCCATGGCTCGTAATTCTGCTTTGTGCTCAGATTTTAACGTTTGAATTTCCTTAAAGTCACAAAAAAAAACGATAGTCACAAATTCATTTCAATGATTAAATTATCCGCTAAGAAATTATTTCTACCCATGGTCCTTTCTCTATTTGAAATATAGCAAAAATACCTTTAAGAATTGCACAACTTTAAACATTTCAAGCATTGACGAGCATTGATTAAAACTGGCCTAAACACTGTTTTAATTTTAAAAAGAAAAATATAGCAATCACTACGTGCTATAGGCCTACTTGAAATTTCGCATTTAAATTCATTTACAATAAATGTACAATAAAATTTAATTTACAACAAAGTGAGGTTCTCAATTTACATTAAGTTTGCAATTGTTTGTTTAAATCTATGTTCGATAACTTTAGCTTAATTCTCATTTAGAATGACAAATCTTAATGGGACATTTTATTCAAAAAGTCACTTACTGATTGATGCTCCGTCTTGGTTTTGTCCATCAGAGTCTTGCTTTCTTGGATTGTTGTTTCTAGTTTGTGTATTTCCTGGTGAATATTAACAAAACTTAGCCACGGCTATGTTTTATAGAAATCACGTAGTTCTCTGATAAAATTACTTACATTTTTGTATTCTTTTTTAATATTTTCCATTTGTCTAATACTTTCATCTTGAATTATTCTTTTTAGAACTGTCACTTCGGCATCAATCCGATCAGTTGCAGTTTTATTATCTGAAATCTTGCACGATGAAATACGAGATAATGGCCATCAAAATCAACAATTGGAAGACCTTCTAAACTAAAATTACAACTACTAAACACATGCTGTAAAGGTAGGCCTACACGTATATTGTACAGAGACTATCTGGTGTATAAGCAAAAAATTTACAGAAATGATGCAGTTATATTTAGTAGACTAAATCATGCAATTTATTTACCTTTTGCAGACTAGAAGCTCGTAATTCATCCATTTCCTCTTTGATTGCATCTTCAGTTTTTCTCTGATTTTCCTTAATCTGCTTTATTTCCGCATCTAATGCAATTTTCTTGTAGTGTTCATCGTCAGTGAGCTTTAATATATGTTGAGACACGGAATTAAGTAAAATTCAAATTTAATTATTTTACAATACATTTTTTTCGACTAACCTTTTGAAAGCCGATGGCATTCAATATTTTTAATTCAGTTATAAAATCGACTTTAGTTTTCTGGAAGTTGTTTTTGTTTTGATCTTGCAATACTTTTGCAGCTTCTTGGCATTTTTGCACCATTTCCTTGATTTGAGTTATTTCTGTATGCATTGCTTCTGTTGATTTAGTCACCTAAAATACATCATTTGAATATGAGTTTTTCAAAATTAATTCACTATTTAGTTTAGTCATTACATTATATACTTCCCCAACTTTCCATATTTTTTTTATTAAATATCTACCTTCTGCAATTTGTCATCATACACTTCCTTGTCTTTCTTAAATTCTTCGTGTGAAACATTGGTTGCAATCTCTTTAATTCGTTGTTCACTTTTAATCTGCATTGTTTTGATTTCTTCCTCAATGCGGTTGAAATCATTAGTTAACTGTTAGCAAAACAATTAAAGAATTACTTTGGGCAAATTGCGATAAACACTGAAAGACAAATAAACATTTAACCTTTTTGTAAGTTTAATTGACTTGGCATGCTTCTGTTTAAAAACAAGCAATTAATGTTTAAAAAGAACAACTTTGAACGAAAGAAACAAAAATGTTGAACAGACATTTACTTTCTTCGAGTCAACTTCACTACTTTAAATTGTTTTGTTCACACGAAACTTTGGCAGCTTTTAAGGTTTTTCATTATTTGTATAACTTGTAACTTCAGTGTGCAGATCTTCTACAGAATATGTCAACTAAAAAGCACTTCCTGACGATTTTTTGTGAAAAGTTAATTACAAGTATATATTTACATACAATATTGCTTTTTTAAATACCAAAACCCTGTCAATTATCTGTCTGCATTTCCTTGTCTATGTTTTCAAATTCAACTTCTTGGTCAGTTTATATGTTCTTTAATTTAAATTTGCATTAATGTTATTTTTTTCTTTAGTGCTTGTATATTCATCCGTCAAATTACAAACAAAATCGAAGACATAGTTTATAAATTAATCCCGGTTAAATTGATATAAATACTAATTTAAAATTTAACCTGTTTAAGATCTTCAGCAACTTGATTTTTTCCAGCACATAATTCGGGTAACGTTGTCTCGAATGCAAATTTGCATGACTTGACATGTTTCTGATAATAAAATAAAATCACAATAAAGCTCTTTACTAATTAAAATCTTTAGCAGAGACTTGCATTATGTAATTGTTAACACTTTTGAGCTAATCTTCTATTATGTTTCCTGTATCATATTCTTCAATGTAAATGTTTCAAATAGTAGAAAAAATTTAAAGTGTTTGGCAACAAAAGCTGATATTTCATGAAATGCTGTTTCTTAACAATATAGAATTTACTAACGGATAATGAATTATTGCACTTTAATGTCTTAAAATTATTATCTAACCAACACATCATTTTTGTCTTAGAAAATGCAGCTGATTTCAGAAAATGTATTTTCATACAGCAAAACTAATAAATAAAATGTGACTGACTTACCCTAAAATTTATCAATGAAACTATTTCCGTACAACCGTGTTTACTGAATTTGCATTCGACTTTTAACTGAAGCACATCAGCTTCAAATTCGTCATCCAGTTTATTCTTCACAAAAAAAAGTAAAGTAGGCTATCATAATTGCATCAAATTAGCAATGTGTTCATGAAATTCAAACGAGAAAACGAATCTTACCGATGTTAATGTAACATTGCAAGACGGACATGGCTTCTGGTAGAATCTCAGGTAGCATTTAGAGCATAAGACAGCATCACAATCGACGATGCAATGGCTAATGGCCACATAGCTACAAACGAAGCAAAGGTAACCTTTCAACTTCTCATCATCATCAACGAACTTTAGATCATTGACTTGGTCTTGAAGAATCTCTATTGATTAGTTAAAATAATAATTTTTAAAATGGTATACTATTTGAGACATGTAATTTGCATGAACTTATATGCTTGAACTTACTAAAAATACCAAAACTTTCTTTTGCAGAACCCATTTCGGTAAATCCGACAAGATATATCACCTCAAACCTTGATCAGCACACCTGAAGAAATGAAATGGTAACACTTAAAAATAATTAAAAAATAAAACACAAATAGGGAAATCAACAGAAACCATAGTGAACCATCAAGGGCATTTTGGCTATCATCTAATGATACCAAATGTATAATTGGGCAGATTTTAAACTATCTTCGTAATTTATTTATAATGTTTATAAGTTTGCAATTTAATGATTTCAGAAAATTAAAGTATAAAAATTAAGTATTGAAATTGAAGTATTTATTAGCACTAAACTTTTTAATAAATAAAACTAATCAACTAGTTTGGACCACCAACGAAAAAAATCAAAAGTGGAAACCGAAAACTAAAAACCAAAACGAAACAAGTCAAAATATTCTGGCTTAAATTCATAAACCATGCAGTTTTCAAAAACGTGAGCATCCATGCCGCGAAAAAGACATGTAGAAAATAATGATATGTTTAATAGCCAAACATGACACCATGGGTGCATTATTTTTCAGTTCTGTTATTTGATATTTAACTTTTCGGATCATTTGTCAATGTGCTCAACAAGCCATCGTCTGCAGGATATCGATATCGTGCAGATGAAGCATCGATAGCAGCGCCACCGCCAAAAAGTTCTGGTTTTCCTCCTTATATATCTGACCACTACTTGAGGGTAGAGGAAAACTTGGTTTTTAAAGTTAAACTGTGTTTTTTTCGTTAGACTAAACACAGACCGTGCCCACTCTCATAATCTCATTTGGAATTTCGGACATCTTTTCGTCGATTATTTGAAGTGGTCAGCTAGAGGGTTCTCTTTAAAGTTTAAACTAATTTCGTTACTGTTTTTTCTCGTTTTCCAGTAAAAGTAAATGAATATTCTAAAATGTTTTATTTAATACAAGTTTATTATCCAAAAATAAAACAGATTTGAGTGATAAGTTATGTACACAAGAGAAAAAACAGAAACGTTTTGTTGCTAATCTGCTTCCGGTTGTTTCTGGAAACAAACTTATGCAAATGATATAATAATCAAAATGACAAAAAGGTCCCTTGAATTTTTTCTTTCAAAAAACAAAAGACCGTCACTTCCAAGTGCTATATACGCATTTCGACATGCCAATTCAATAGGGCATCTGTGTCCTAGAAGTCAAGCCCTTCTGCCCTAGGGCCTCACGTTCACCGAAAGACCTTTATTTTAAAAATAATGAAAATCAGAAGGGCTGACCTGGTTAGAAGACCAACGTACAGTGCAAATTGGATCTGGGCCAACCCTAAAGGATGGTTCCATCTAGTAATTTTTTCTCAATGGAGGGAGGGGGGCATTTAAGGACCATGGCTACTTATATACATGTCATTATCATTGATAAATCATCAGATTTCGTATTTAATTACACTGGTTTATAAACAAAATAAACGACGTTTTTAAATATAATCAAAGCTCCCACGACAAATTTTTTATTATATCACCCGTAGTTCGTATCATCAAAAGTCGGACAATCGATGAGAAGTTTTGTTTTTACTTAACCTTTGGTTATAACTATTTCAACTTTTGATAATAGAGCGAAACAATCAAACAAATATAATTCATCAGTCTGGATAAATACAGGAAATCATTCCGTTTCACCTACCTTTTTGTTGACAACTTTTATAGCTATAGACAAAAGAAACAACTCGCACGCTGACTACGTCTGACGACTGACCACACAGTATTCGCAAAGACCAGTATGGTGACTATGACTATGACTATGACTATGACGTGTAGCATTCCCTTTAAGTCGGGTACTCACTAGGAGTCGCTACTGGG
>JAQGBX010008909.1:0-10153 GCA_034698745.1 Megaphyllum sjaelandicum
TAGCCGACCCAGGAATCGAACCTGAGTCTACCGAATGCAAGACAAGGATGCCAACCTCTAAGCCACCTTGCTCGGTGAAACGCTTCACGATTTTGCGTGTCATCCTTGCGCAGGGGCCATGCTAATCTTCTCTGTATCGTTTCAATTTTAGTATATGTACTGCCGAAGCAAGTACAATATTACAATATAACATCATACAGAGTGTCACAAACGTATCCTAACGTTTTAATTAAATTACAAAGACATTTAGTAAAGTTAATTCTTTCTGTAAAATTAACTTTTGTAATGCATGATGATGTTTACCAAAATGCGTGAATGCTAGCAGTAAATGCATAAATTACGCTAAGTATAATACGTTATTCGTAACTTAAAAAATGTATCTTAATTAATTAGTATTTCTTGTAAAATTATTATAATTTTCATAATTTTTCAAAACTTTTGCGTCCACCTATTAAACCTATTTTATGGACATAAAAGTTACGTCCACCTTTTAATTAGTATTTCTTGTAAAATAACTATAATTTTTATATTTTTTCAAAACTTTTACGTCCACATATTAAACCTATTTTATGGACATAAACAAAAGAAAACAAAATACTTTTATAATCATAAAAATTTTAAAAAAGGTAATTTTACGTAAATAATTAGAATGATTGCAAAATTACTGAATGATTCTATCTTATAAACAAGACAATTTCATACGGATTATTTACGTAAAACTACATTTGTTTAAGAAAAACATAAGCAAACAAAGTAACAAATCGAATCGCTTATCAGCGTAAACGATTCAAGATTGTATGTTTCGTAAATCTAAAAACAATATACTAAACAAAATATGAACAAAATATAGTTTTAGTCAAATTTTGTACGTATTAACCGTAGTTCGTATTATCGGAAGTCCGACCACACTCAACATTTTTTTCATTTTGTTTAAAAATGAAAAAGTAATCTATTATTTGCTCGAAATATATTAGTTTTCATTAAACAATTTTTATTCTAAAAAAAATTGCTGAAATATTTTCAAGAAACCAATGAAATTTTCAAGAAATTGATGACATTCTCACAAAAAAACAAATCTCAAGCTGACATTTTTGACCCGAAATTCTAACAAAAATCAATCTGATGTTTCACGGAAAAAGTAGATAGTCTAAATGCAATATTTTTTTTAAAAAAACATGTGTAAATTGAGTTTTTGATGAATTTCCACTGAATCTACCAAAAATTCCAAACACTGTTCATGCTAAGTCTCTGTATTTCATGAGCGACCCCTGCGCATGCGCAATGATCTTGATTTTCTGCGAAAGTCTCTCAGCTGTTTGTGAGGATCGATTCAGTTGCTCCTGGATCAGGATCTGTTGCGCTCTTGGGAGAATCACTCTCTCTTAATGGATCGGATCTGAAGGATATTTCATCAGAAATTTGCATAGTTTTGAAAATGTAAGACCGGAAATGATGATGGACTAAACTAGGATGCTACGCCAGTGGTTAATGTAACATTTGAAGAAGAAATTTCGTGAAAAAGTGGTGAAAATTTGTGAAAAAAACTTGAATCGAAGATAAGAAAACACGAATTTTTGAACTGAGGAGGAACTGTTCAAAATAATTAGACTGATCGAGGACACAGGAAGGTGAAATTTACTTTTTAAAACAAATTTTTGCAGAACTTTTGCGAAATATTTTTCCCAAATTTTCCGAGATATATCTTTTGCCAAATTTTCTGAGTTATTTTTTAAATTGGATTAAGATTAATTTTTCCGTGAAACATCAATTTGATTTTTGTTAGAATTTCAGACCAAAAATGTCAGCTTGAGATAAATTTTTCGGGAAAATTTCATCAATTTTTTAAAAAATGTCATCAATTTCTTAAAAATTTCATTAATTTCATTAATTTCTTGGAAACCCAATTGTTTTAATGAAAAAATAAAACGTGTTAAAACAATTTTCTAGAAATTTGTTGTGAAACATCAGATTAATTTTTGTTAAAATTTCAGACCAAAAATGTCAACTTGAGATTAGTTTTTCGCGAAAATATCATCAATATTTCTAAAATTTCATCAATTTAATCAGCTTTAGATTAGTTATTTCAATAATTTCTGGAAAATTTCATCAATTTCTTGAAAATAAAATTGTTTTAATGAAAAAATTACACATTTAAAACAATTATATTATGGAAATTTGTTGTTGTTGATTTTGGTTTGAAAACTGAAATATTTCCAGGTTATTTAAGCAAATAATACATTACTTTTTTTTAAAAAAATCTGACAAAAATTTATAAAATTTTTCGAAATTTAGATTTGAATATAATTAAAAATAATCTTTATAAATTTTACGTAAATATTTTGTTGATGTTTATGTTTTGAAAATATTTTTAAGACATTTAGTAAAATACAAGGTTAATAATTTTTAAATTTTGACAAAAAATGGAAAAATTTCGAGACTAATTTAGCAAATAATTCGAAATTTAAATTGATTTTTTATGAAAAAACTAATAATTTAGACATTTTTTCAGTTTATTTTGCTTTTAAAATCTGTTAAAAAACATTTTTAAACAAAAACATTTTAAAAAAAATACAAAAATAATTAAAAAAACTTAAAAATTGCTAAATTTCACTAATAAGGCAATCAGTTCAGAGGAGAACATTCAAGTTTTCTTAAAACCAGTAGTTAACAAACTGACCGGAAGTGGACAATTGATCAAAAGTAGACAACTGACCCAAATTGTTTCTCAAATTCATTCTCATCAGAACCGTTTTTTAACACAAAAAAAAAAACTTATCTGAAGACGTTGAAAACTGGACAATCTCTCAATACTTCCGCTTGACCACTCCCGCGCTTGACCATCACAGTGCCAGACCACTCATACATTCGACCACAATGTCGGATTATTTATCCGAACATACTCTTGAAAACTCGTCTAAAGTGTATTCACCTAGCCGTAAATTGGATAGTCAATACTCTTGACCATTATTAAGGCCCTCGGACAATGCTTTAACGTCAATGACCATGGACAATCTGGACGATTTCGACAATTCGTCTTCGGCCAACGAAACTTCGTTGCCATTCGATTATCCTTCGCTGGACATCGTGGAACCGGATGTCCAGATCTTTTTGATTTGCATGTACTCGCTGACCGCTCTGCTGTCCTTCTTGGGCAACATCACGGTCATCTTGGTCTTGGTCTTCGGCAAGCGGTCATCGCGAGGCATTCGTCATTTCCTCATCAATTTGGCCATTTCGGACATCACTATGGCCGTCTTCTGCATCCCCTTCACTTACACCACCTACATTTTCGGACACTGGGTTTTCGCCGCTGGATTTTGTCCATTCGCTCAGGTCATGCAGCACGTATCCGTAACGGTCAGCGTCTACACATTGACCGCCATTGGAATTGACAGGTAAGGGCCTGATTCTTGACCATCTGCACTTAACACTGACCATTCAATCTTTGCTTTTCATTTTTACACGTACAGTAGTTCATCGATTGATTAACGTGTAAAAAGAGTTCTAAACATGTTCTGACGTGTTTATCCATGTTGTCAGAACACGTTTAGGACATGTTTAGCTCATGTTTCAAAGTGACATATACACACTGACCGCTATTGGAATTGGCAGGTAAGAGCCACATTCTTGACCATACGCACTTACACTGACCATTCAATCTTTGCTTTTCATTTTTACACGTACAGTAGTTCATCGATTGATTAACGTGTTAAAAGTGTTCTAAACATGTTCTAAGGTGTTTATCCATGTTGTCAGAACACGTTTAGGACATGCTTTAAAGTTAGATTTTGGACATGTGCAATAATTAAGTTACATTTTGGACATGTGCAATGATTGAGTTGCATTTTAGTTTATCGATAAACTAACTGTAGTGTTGTTGTGACGTTTCAAACATGTTTATCTATGTTATATACACACGTTTAGAACATGTCAATATCTGTGGCCTAAACACGATTAGAACTTGTTTAGCTTAAATCATGTATACAAAAGTTAGGTTTTTTTTTTCCGTTTGTCCGGTGATTGCAATTCATAATTTACTCGTAGTTCATCGACTGATTAACGTGTAAAAAGTGTTCTAAACATGTTCTAACGTGTTTATCCATGTTGTCAGAACACGTTTAGGACATGTGTAGTTTTTGTTACAAAGACTTAGACCTTGGCTTGGTTTATGTTCTTGGTTTACTGACAAATGTCAAAAGTAGTTTCTAGTTATATGTTTGCTAGCATGCTTATTCGTGTTGTCAGAACACGTTTAGAACATGTTTAGGCTAAATCATGTATTCAAAAGTTAGTTATTTTTTCCGTTTTTCCGGTGATTGTAATTCATTTTGACTCGTAATTCATCGACTGAATAAAGTGTAAAATGTGTTCTAAACAAGTCCTAACGTGTTTAATTATGTTGTCAGAATACGTTTAGAACATCAATGACATTTACCCTAGTGAGGCTGGCATAATGCTAGATTATAATGGATCAAACATAGTATGATTGTCATTATTCAAGTGTACATGATGTATCGTAAATTACTACACAATTAGTATGTAGTTATGTATCATGTTATGTTGACTGACTCTGTTTTAATGTTGTAGCATTGTGTTTTTTGTTTTATTTTAGAAGCTTGAATAAAGGCACATGGTGCCGAAACGTCGCTGTTAAAAAGCAATTTGGTCGAGGAGTTGGTTTATTGAGTACGTTTAGAACATGTCTAGCTTTCGTTAGTTATGGAGTCAAAATGTTATTCTATTCTAATGTCAAAAGCTTATCTACATGTAATGTACTTATATGGACGGTTAAAATAGTGTTGTAATCCTGTTTCTAACACTGAACACTTTCACAACATGTTAAACATATGTTAATTATGTATTCCAATGCTAAATTTTTAGAACATGTTTTTACATTTTATAGCGCAACCAGCTAGAATATTATCTAAATATGGGACAATACCGCAAAGCAACGAAGCTAACAGTGATTGACCTTTATCAATTTGAAAAGGGGCAAGAAATTGGGATTTTTATTCTGGTCAAGATTTTCTCGACCACTTAGTGACCATTGCCCATTTCGAGGAAAATGACGTTAACGTTTTTTTAAGTTGATGATCAAATTTGTTTTTATTACATGCTCAAATTGTGTACTTTTTAGTAAATTGTTAAAAAAGGCTTTAACGTCTACGCTTTGGTCAGCTACTTGACCACTGTCCACCTGCCCATTGTCAATTAACACAGAGAAAAAAATGGCAGGTTTTTAACCTGATGGCCAAATGCATTTTTATAATGCGTTAGATTACCATAATTTTCAGTAAACTGGTATTCAAAAATAGGCTTTAACGTCAACGCTTTGGTCATCTACTTGACACATGGTCATCCATGTGCTCATTGTCAATGAACACAGAGAAAAAAAATGGCAGGTTTTTAACCTGATGGACAAATGCATCTTTATTACATGTTAGATTTCCATAATTTTTAGTAAATTGGTATTAAAAAAAGGCTTCAACGTCAACGCTTTGGTCATTTACTTGACCACTGTCCACGTGCCCATTGTCAATTAACACAGAGGAAAAAATGGCAGGTGTTTAACCTGATGGCCAAATGCATTTTTATTATTTGTTAAATTTCCATAATTTTTAGTAAATTGGTATTAAAAAGGCTTCAACGTCAACGCTTTGGTTATCTACTTGACCACTGTCCAAGTGATCATTGTCAATTAACACATAGAAAAAAATGGCAGGTGTTTAACATGATGGCCAAATGTATTTTTAGTATGTTAGATTACCATAATTTTCAGTAAATTGGTATTAAAAAAAAGGGTTTAACGTCAACGCTTTGGTCATCTACTTGACCACTGTCCACGTCGCAAAAAATACGAGGGCAGTTTTTTTTAAGTAGATTATAAAACTCAATTTTATCATTTACTCAATTTCTGAAATTACTCGGAAACAAACATATCGTAAATTGTTTTCATGTTCACGCATTGCTCATCAACTTGACCACTGTCCATCCAGGTGGCCCAATTTCCACTTCGCGACAAATGATGTCCGTTTTTTTTTGTTTTTTTCGGTTTTATTATTTGCTCAATTTTCTGTCGTTAATTGGTAACATAAAAGGATTTTGAACGTCCTCGCTTTGGTCATCCACTTGACCACTGTCCATTAGGCTTATATTTATGAACCATAAACGTCTCGCTGTTTTTTTACTTATGTAAAGAAAGAGGGCGCCAATTACCGTCCCCTATAATAAGCTTCGATAATAATGATATAGGTATATAAATAAGCCTACTTCCGTTCATCTTCTGCGTTTCTTCCGCCCTCGCATCTTATTGCTCAAACTCTAATAAAACGCAATAAAAGGAAGCCTAGCGGAACTAAAATGACCGGAAATAAGCTGATGGATAGCCAACAGGTAAAAACGATCGTTGAAGGCCATTATGATGCTGGTAAACAGCCCTCAATGACCATTATGGTGGACAGTGGTTACTAAGATACTAGCCATTAGAGGAAGTACGTGGTTAGGGCTACATATTATTCTTAATCGACGATTAAAATTGACCACACAAAAATCTCTACTTAATCGGTCATCTTTTTATCAATAATTTTTGATCCATTTTTGAATCACAATAGGGGTTTTAGAATATTTAAAAATAAAATTAAAATAACTAAAAACTCAATTTTCAGTTCACCAAGATGGCAGCTTTTCGTAATGTTCATTACGTCTGAGTTCGCTCCAACTTTTTTTAGATTACGCATAAAAACGAAATACTTCTTAAGATTTTTTTTAAAAATTATTAGTAATTTCAAATTCAAGTATTTTAAATTAATTTTAAATTAAAGTTTTTTAAAAATAATTGTAAAATAATAAAAATCAAATTTTCAGTTCACCAAGATGGCTGCTTTTCGTAATGTTCGTTACGTTTGTATTCGCTCCAAATTTTTTTAGATAACGTATAAAAACGAAATACTTCTTGACATTTTGGAGATTTTTAGTAATTTAAAATTTAAGAATTTCAAATTAATTTTTAATTAAGAGTTTTTAAAAATAATTTTAAAATAACTAAAAATCAAATTTTCAGATTCACCAAGATGGCAGCTTTTTGTAGCCTTCGTTTCAACTTTATTTAGATGACGTATAAAACGAAATACTTGAGATTTTTAAAAATTTTTAGTAATTTTATAATTCAAGTATTTCAAAATAATTTAAAAATTTAAGTATTTCAAAATAATTTTAAAATTCGAGTATTTCAAACTAATTTTATTTAAAACTCAAACATTTACGACTATTTTTATTTATTCAAGTAATTCAAACTGATTTTAAAATTGGAGTATTTAGAACTGATTTTATAAATCAAGTATTTCAAAATAATTTCTAAACAATTATAAAAACGAAACCATTCTTGAGATTTTTGAAATTTGAAGTAATTAAAAATTAAAGTACAGTGAAACCTGGAAAAGTGACCACTTTTGAATGGTGACCACCTGTTTATGCTGACCCCTTTTAGTGTATTGTTTTTCTAGTATACATTTCCTGCATAACAATTCTCTGTATAGTGACCAGTAACCACCTGTCTATTGTGTACAGTGACCAGTGTGTGTTGGCTTTTTTGCAATTTTTACATTGCCGATGTACCTTATAAAGTGACCAGAGTCACGTTACATTTTTCTTGATGATTCTGTACTTTTTTGGTTTTGTGGTTTTTAAATACATTTATTACAGTCTACATGTACATGTATAAGTACAGTGTACATGTTCATTATTTTAATGTAACTCATGAATTCTTTGCACAGTGACCACCTGGGTACAGTGACCAACATAGCACTTTTTTGGTGGTCACTCTAAACAGGTTTCACTGCATTTAAAACTAATTTTAAAATTCGAGTATTTAAAAATAAGTTTAATAATTACTGAAAACCAAATTTTCAGTTCACCAAGATGGCGTCTTTTCATAAATAAGCTTCCAGTCTCCGAGACTACACGTACTTTAGATAAATCTAGATTATATTAATTGATCGGTTTTTGATAAAATAAATCAAAAAAAGCTAAAAGTTGAAAAGCAAAAAACAAAATTATGTTGATTTTAATGAAAATAAATGAATGGGAAGAAAAACTTCAAACTTTGATCTTTGATGCACACTACTTCAAACTCTGATGCTCATTTTGATGAAAGAGATGAGGATGAAAAACCACTTCAAATACGTTTTGTTTTCATTATTCAAAAGCCGCTGTTTTTTTAACATCTGTCGAGATCATTCTCGTCGATATTCATTTTAAACGACAAAAAATCATCTTTACATCATTTGATGAAGTGAAAAATCTTTTGTTTTTATTAAAAAAAATCCCTTGAATGCATGCAAATTATCGATTGCTGCCAAATTGAGCGAAAATATGCTCATTTTTACTGAGATGTAGAGAACTGATGCACCGAATAATCACCTCTTTTGAAAGTGGAAAAAAATTAAGTGAAGAATAAACTAGATTTTGGTTAATAGAAAATCTGGGAAACTTAATTACTTTATCAAAAAAAAACTTTTATTAAATTCCAAAAAAAACAACATGCGGTATTACAGTATGTGATTTTCAAGACGACATTTTGTTCAAATATTTGATAAACTGTTAGAATCGATGCAACTTTATAAAATAAAAATCAAATTTTATGGATTTACTATTAATTAAAAGAATAGTAATATTATTAATAAAACATTATGTAAACAAATGTGTTGCATGTTAATTAGGCAATTTTGCAAAGCGTGTAAGCTTGTAGTGATTGCCTTCATCTGTTTTTCCAGGGGCAGCACAAAAACAACAATAACAACAAGCATAACTTAAGCCAATTGTTTCGGATTATTAAGGAATATTATAACAAAAATTGTTTTCTTTAAAAACAATAATAAGGATAATTCTTTCTAAGAGTATAAAAACCAGAATTTTATTTATCTTAAAGTATTAAAAAAAATGTAAGCTTGCAGAGATTGCCTCTACCAAAATCTTCCAGGGGCAGCACGAAAAAAAATAACAATAACAAACATAAATAACGTCCATAGTTTCGGATTATTGAAGAATATTACAACAAAACGTTTCCTTAAAAAATAACAAGGATACGTTTTTTCTAAGCGTATAAAAATCATAATTATATTTTTATGATAGTATTCTAGTAGTATTAAAAAGAATGTTTTGTTCTAAAACTATGAAGGAGCAATGTTTAGTTTTTTTATAATAATAGTCAAAAGTTTTGTTCTAAATTATTAAAAAAAAATTTAAAACATTAGCACGGATTATGTTTGTTTTCTAAAAGTATAAAATGATGTCAAATGTTTTTTTAACTATAAAAAATACAAGAAAAAACATGTTTTGTTTTAAAACTATGAAGGAGCGAATTTTAAAGTATAAAAAAGAAAATAGAAAAAACATGTTTTAAAAACTATGAAGGAGCAAATGCTTTGTTTTAAAACAATACTAAAAAATGTTACGTGTTAAAACAATAAAAGGATAATTTTTTCTAAAGTATAAAAGATAACGTTTTGTTTTTAAAAGTATAAAAAAACGGATTTGTACTCAACATACATAAAGAAACGTTTTCTAAAAGCATAAAAATTATAATGTTTTGTTCTAAAAGTAGGTGTATACAAAGGAAATATTTATTTAAAAATTATGAAAAACAAAACAATCTGTTCGAAAATAGTATCTGGTAAGTTAAAAAAATTTCTAATATTATTGACATTGAGGTTACGCTACACTTTTCTCACAAGTTGTGGTCATTTTTCCAGAATTTTCCAGTGGTCAAAAGCAGTAGAGAGCCTATAACTAAAGAGAGAGTGGCCAAGAGAGAAAAATCCGCCATTTTGTGTCCATTGTGCCCTATTCAAAGCATGCATTTCTACGACTAAATTTTGCGAATTGACAAATATTTATTTAAAAAAAATGTTAATGTAGTCCCACACTATTTCATATAAATGTCCTGATGTCGACCGTACGTTTTTCTTGCAAATTCATTTTTTTTCACCTGAATTTAATATTAAATTCTCATTTCTAAACCTATACTTTATAAAAAAAATGAGCTGACCGGAGAACACGGCGTTAATTCCCCTTTAAATCTTTCAAGCTCCCAATTAGAAAGAAAAATGTCACTGAACGTAATGTTAATTTTGTAATTTCAATTGGAATTCCTACA
>JAQGBX010008910.1:0-10152 GCA_034698745.1 Megaphyllum sjaelandicum
AAGTCGATTGCTGAGTTACAAACAGTAATCCTTGAGGTATGGGAGAAGATACCTCCTTCTGTATGAACGCCTTGGTGAACAACCTTCCCAGAAGAATTGCTGTAGTTATTAAAAGTAAAGGCGGACCATCATAATATTAATTTGTAATGTCATTTATGGATTTAATGAACATATTCATATCGATGTTTGGAATTATTTTGGTAAATAAGCGAAGAAGGGACTATTTTCATAGGGTGCCTAATAAATTTGTCCAAGGCTGTATAAATATTCATGACGTTTACAAAGGAGGAATTTATAAAATGAAGTAACTTCTATAATACTGGCACTTTCGCTTAAATAAATTGGAAATTTCACATGTTAATTTATAACCTTATTACATGATGATTTTTTTCAAATTTAAGCAGTTTTCAATTCATTTAAAAATAACGTTTGTAAAACTAAAAAAGGTAAAGTACCCCCCTTCTAGTTATTTCCCGTTGTTATTTATATGAAAATAACATCGAAGGTATACAGTCGGACCCTTATAAGTGGAAATCGACGGTGCATCGATATTTTGTCCACTTATCGGGTTTTTGCGTGATGCACTCAAATTAGATGAATTTCTGTACAGATTAGTCAAATACAATGAGGCTTAATCTCTTAGAAGAGCATTTCTGGATAAAAAAAAATCAGCAGTAATAGCAATAGAAGAGGAGAAACAGAAAAATGCAAAAGTGTTGAAAAATGTGCGATTGTTGCAATTATTTGCATAAATTGTTTATCAAATGCTTACGATGCCGTCGATAAAATCTTTACATCCTTCGTCAGTCTATAAAATATATTTATATACAAGTATATTAAAATTTGAGATGGATAAGTTTTTAATTTCGCAAGAAAACAGTTCGGGAAGATATGTGTCGCTTAAATGTTATTAAGTTAACTATATTTGTAAAGCCATACATACCATTTATACTGATAACAGTTGATTTATTATTGATTTATCGCCAATAAGTTTGAGCTGCAGGATATCTTGCTAATTAATGGAGTACTTAATAAATTGCTTTATAGCAGATATAAGTATTTATATACCGTGAATATTGTATTTTTCATTGGGAAATTTTGCGAATTTTAAGTCAATAAATTTTATTTGTGCAATATCATTAATTGACTAGTAGATTTGTAAGTGATTGATATTCGTAAGCATTTTGGACATTATTGGGGAAACTTGGGAATTATAAACGTTAACCGGTGTGTATTTGGCATTTTCGGAAACTGCCAAGGTATTAAGACACAGCATTTCAACAACGAGAACCAGCATGATGAAATAATGTATGTAGTGCTGTGACTTTAGACTGACATGCTATTCATATCCCTGTTCCTTCAATGGGAAAAAGAAATTAGAAAAATGCAACTATAATGTAATTATAGAAAATTATATACATGCAAATACCTCGTATTTGTACACCGTACATGCGTTACGTGATGCGTATTGTATAATGTAGCTGCTACCATTCGATTTCCATGGCATCTTTGAATTGAGTGCTTTAAATCCAGCTTCGCGATACAAGTATATAAATTAATACCTCGATCAATTCATATCCGGTTCTTTTATTTTTTTAAAAGAAATAAAAATCCATATGATATTGCAACTAATTTGATGTTTTTCGAAGCAAACCTGAAGGCTCGAGTTTTGTGCTATGATGGACAAAATTACCGGAAATTCCCAGTATACAGAAGAATAATTTGATTATTATTTCCATGGTATCGCGTGCCTTCTCTTATTGCATGATTCCTCCCTTCATATTGCACATTAAATTACTGGTAGGTGTTCGTTGTACACATTATTTTTATTCTATGGTATTTTATAAAATTAAAATGTGGTTTATGAAAATTCACTTCAGTTTTGGATATAAAACTGAAGTTGTAACTTTACGAATTAGAGAATTTAAATTCAATATCAAAGTTCAATTAAATTCACTGTTTATAGTGTCGGTAATTATCGTCACTAAATGGACTGCTGAAAAACTGGATAACTTGTGTCTTTAAGTTTTGCTGTATTTCTATAAATGCTTTTAATATTAAACATAGGATTACTGTATACATGTATGTATGATCTGGTTGATGCAAAAAAAACATTAGGTTAATTATTCAACGTTAAAACTTCCATCAGTCCGATAGTCTAGTCCATAGTGTATATTGGCCAAGGTATACAAGTATATTTTCTGCATCCGTTATGTTTGCCTGGTTTTGAAAAATCATCAAAATTAAGGTTTTATTTTGACTTTGTCTAAAATGCTCGTATGAAAAATATCAGGAAATATTCGAAATTAATGCTACCAGCGAGTCTTGACAACTTTACTTGATTGATCTATAGACGATTTAATAATCTTCCTAAAAATAGTTCAGATTTGTTACAAAATTAATTTAACAATGATGTAGGAGCATTCTCCTGAAAATGGATGAGACATCCCTGCCATATGGCATTTGTTTGCTGACTTAGGGTACTGAGTTGAATTGAATCAACATTTCTATGCTGCATGTTACATGTATCTATAGGGAGCTATAATGTTATTAATGTGTAACCTCAATTATTTTAAAGATGGCTGTCATTGCTTCATATTTTCGACACTTTCTCTTAAGTGTTCATTTCCTTATAATCATTGCCATGGTGATTAGTAATTGTACCCCAGTAGGTATAATAATTCCATAAATGATTCTTAAATCCAGCGACAATAAGAAGAAAACCGTGGTTATAATTGAGTCGTATTATTTTAATATGCTTAAAGTAGTTTATTTATAGCGTGAAAGATACATTAGATTGCTTAATTTGTTGCAGACGAAATGGATCTACGAAGTCTTGGCATCGTTTTCCTCTGTTTGCTCGAAAGAGGGACATTCCTTAAAATAAATGAAAAAAAAACAGTTAAAATAACTTTTCTTCGCAAATGCCGAATAATGCAGTTAGTCAATAGTTTATCGAAATCATCAACTCAATTTAACTGTTTCAATACAAACGACCTGCGTAATGAAATTCCAAAAATATTTCAATTCAACAAAATAACTGGACTTACTTCTACTAATAAATCTACAACGCACATCAGCACCTGAATTCCGCAAAACTTAGAAGAGATAACAGACTGATTAGGAGACGTCATATAGTTCAAAGCTCAAAATTTATGCAGGTTAACAAATGGTATTACCAGTTGTTTGTCGTCATCTGGGTATTTTCTTTTGCACACTTCGACGAAGTCTTCGATCATATCAATTGTCTATAATCATTTAAAAATGGAATTGGATCGAGTGAGACCAGTCAACTTACTAATTCAAGAGTTTACCATTAGAAATCAAATTTACCTGTAGTCCATTCCACAAACACCGCAATTGATTGATGGTCTCATAAGCCTGTGAAGGAGAAATTCAGTTTTTGACTTCAGCTAGAGAAACTTAAAAATTGATGTGCATATAACTCATAATGGCATTAATGGCTCATAACTTTTTGTAAGTAAACCATGTTTTTTTCATCAATTTTAATCATGACGTGGTTCTTAATATTCTTAAAAGTATCTGTTAAGAATTTTTCGCAATGCTATAGGTTGTCTTAAAGTCTGAAGCAAGCATAAAAAGGAGAAAACGCACGATAAAAAATATTCCATTAAATATGGAGATATGGTTTCTTTACTTGCTTGTTTTCTGAAAAATGCTCATATAATCGACTTAGCGTTTCGTTATCATTCCCGAACTTATTTTTTTAGATATAAAACTATTAATGTGTTATTAATGCTCTATCGAGCCTAAAGGTACGCATTCGTTGGTACTTATAATTTAAAAAATTAAATTACCGACCACTAGCGCCAACTACCGGGTAATAGCGCCAACAATTGGTAATGCATATCAAATGAGGCGTACCAGGTGACACTTCGCACTTTGAGCCTGGCTTGGCGAGGTGCCACCTGGTACGTCTCATTTGATATGTATTACCAATTGTTTGCCCGGTAGTTGGCGCTAGTGGTCGGTAATTTAATTTTTTAAATTATAAGTACCAACGAATGCCTATAGCCTACCCTAACGCTGTTTGCAAACGCAAAAAAGCTAAGGTATATAACCCGTAATTGTGTTAGAGTTCAATGTTCAACGATAAATTGGTGATTTTCAAGTGGCATTTCTACAAACGGAAAACTCGTTTGGAACTGTGTTAAGCAGATGTCATAAAAATTTACAGCGTGTCATCTTGTACAAAAATATGCATACCGTTACGTTCTTATCGTCTTTTTCATCACATCCACAATCCACTAAGAATACTTCGGCCTGAAATTAAGATAATAAACATGTTTTTTGGGATCCTAGATAAGAAATTCAAGAAAAAGTTTAAATAACGCTTGTGAGGCCGTTACTTCTTTTGAAAAGTTCTTGCAGCGTGAGCTGTCTTCGTTCTGAAATTCAAAATTCATAAAACATCTTTATAAAGAAATGTGATTCAAAACTGTACTGTAATCTACTAATCACTAATCATGGATCTACTAATCACAAATTGGATATTTCAAAGTTCGAGTGAAAATATATTGAAATTATGCACGTTTTAAAACTAAACTTTATTTTTCTAAAAAAAATTGAAATATTCGACAACATAGTACCTCAGTTTCATCGTCATAAATATCGTTCTCCGATTGTAGTGTGTAAGGAATACAAACAGCCAGCAAAATCAGCCCGTAAATTTTCCAAGAAAAATTCATTTTTTACTTGAGTGGACGTCGTGTATCGATAGATCTAGTCGCTGAGTTCATATAGTCCTGAAACTTGATTGGAAATGCGCATCTACTAAACTCCGGTGGCTTTTATAATTAATGTACATCCCATAGATTATTGGTATTGAATGTAAATTGTAAATTACTATCAATTAACTACGATGAAAACATGAGGAATTCCATTGATCTTGTTTATTTGGGTCTATTGTATAAGTGTTATTATACATATATATAGTTTCAATAACATGGCAGTAGTTGCATTGTGCATCTAATACCATATCATCGATTATTTCCGTTACACATGATATAACCAATAAGCTCAATATGGCACAATTCTATCATTTTATCTAGAAAATGTTTACGAACAAAACCGTTGTTGAAATATCGTAATTCTAATATTCCATCGTTATGATCGACTGTAGAATTAAAAACCAAAGCCACTTGGTCAAGATTGCTATCATACTGGTTGCATGATATAATATCATTATCAGTATATCCATAGGCATCGCCAGGGGGAGCAAGGGGTGCAGCTGCCCCCCCCCCCCCTTCCATGGAAAAAATTAAATAGCACCATGGATATTACTCCCCCTCCCCCCTCACGACAAAGAGGTTAAATTCAGAAAGCTGCCCCCCTTAATTCCGCTTAGAGCTGGCGACGCCCATGAGTATATCCCTATACGATCATGCTGGTGACACATTACATCCGTCGTTTTGAATTCACTTGCACTTGATTGGTCAGAAAAAGCCGTTTCATATACCAATGAATAATGTGAGTTTCCAAATCTCATTAAATTTGTTCAATTGAAAAGTTATATTCATTGTATTTTTTAAAGATTCAACATGTACTGCCTCATCATCCAGAGTAGACGGTCGTGCCTTGTCGTGTCGAAGACGGTGGGAATGTTGAGGATGATTCAGATGAGATCTAGGTCCCGTGTAGATTGTCCTCTGCACAGTAAAGACCCCAGGTGTGTGCTTTTCCCCCTTTTAGGCAAAATTTTCAGTTAGGTTGAGCCAACCCAACATGTTGGCTATTCTCAGTACAAGCTTTGGATGCATCAAAGAGTACCTAATTACAAATTAACCATAACAAATATACATGTTCAAAACATACTGTATCAGGAATGTACTTCTAATATTACGTTAGGAATGCTTCCAAAACTTTGGAATTGACAAGATAGTAGACGCATGGAGCATGTCAAATATTGTAGCTTAGCGATTGTCCTGTCCTATTTTGTTTTGCTATTTCTAGAATTTCTGTACATTCGTGTAATATATACACATGCATACACATGTATGCATCATGTATAAAATTCATTTAAATACTATTGTACCACAATGGTAACGCGTGGGATTTTTAAAAAAAATCTATTAACATTAGAATTTGCATAAAATGTTCAGTTTTTCGGGATTTCCCCCATGCTAATACAACTGCGCTTGAAGTTGCACTTACATTGAGTCAACTTTACATTGGGAAATGCATTTCAAAATACACGTTGAAATAAACTCGTAATTAGGTAAACATATCAAAAATTTATTTTAAAATGCGTTGATAATTTCGAGCGTACGGTAAAAGTAAAACATGTTAAGAGTGACCACCAAAAAATGCTTTATTGGTCACTGTACACAGGTGGTAACTATACAAAGAATGCATGAATTATATTAAAATAATGAACATGTACACTGCATTTACTCATGTAGACTGTAATACACGTAATAAACAACTACAAAACCAAAAAAGCATAGAATCATCATGTCCAAGGGTTAAAGCAAGTACGTCACTCATCTGTTATCTGGTCACTTTTTAAGGCACCTTGGCAATGTGAAATTTGCAAAAAAAGACAACACACACTTGTCACTGTACACAATAGACAGGTTGTCACTGGTCACTAGTCACTATAGTATACAGAGAATTTTTAGGAAAGAAATGTACACTAGAAAAAAACAATACACTAAAAACTGGTCAACATAAACAGGTGGTCACCATTCAAAGGTGGTCACTTTTCCAGGTTTTACTGTATTTCTTTTCAATATGGGGTGCTCTGTATCTGTACTGCTAGATTCTGTCCCTAGATAGTAGAAACTCATTAAGACGAACTTGCATAATGCTAATTTCTGATAGTACAAATTGAATCCAGTCCCCTTCCTAATGTCCTGCATGTATCGAATAATGTTAATATCTTCGTTTAACGTCCAGAACCACTTGAGCTGGGCAGAATTACTACAGCAAATCCAGGTATTTATATCCGGAGAAAAAAATAATAATCATCGTAACCTATGAATCGTCTCAAAAACGATAGATGTGGACGAAATTATAATTTCGGCCAATTCCGTCCATTTTGGGACGATTCATACGTTACGATCATTTTTTTGTTTAGAAAAAAACAATTGTTTTTGTCTGAATGAATCGATTTTTTTTGGTTAGTTTTTCTTTAGTACAACCAAAAAACGGATTTTTTTTGGTCGGTAAAAATCTAATGTTTTGTATTAGGAAAAGACAATGTTTTGCTGAGATAAATCGATTTTTTTGTCGAGAAAGAAATTGATTTTGGTTGGTAAAATTTTTTTTTGGCAGGAAAAATCGAGTTTTACTTTAGAAAAAAAAATCGATTTATTTGTGTTAAGAAAAATCGATGTTTATATTGGGAATAAAATCTATTTTTGTAGCGAAAAATTGGATTTTGGAAGAAATAACAAAAAATTTAAGGCTATGACCATATAATTTTTTTAAGAACACGACGAAAAAAAACCTAAAAATGTGAGGGTTTTTTTGTATTTTGGAAAAAATAATAAACAAAAAAATAATTGTAAAAAATGAAATGTTATTTTATTTAGGGAATATTTCAATTTTTAGGGGAAAGAAAAAAAACTTTTCTTTTTGAAGAAAAGTAAAATCCCTTATTTAGGGGAAATTTCATGTTTTTTTGGATGGAAATTTAATTGTTTTCCTGGAAAAAATTGATTATTTTTGTGGGATAACTCATTTTTTTGGGAAGGGGGGATGAGAATTTTGTTTTTAGGGGAAGGGAAATTTTATTTTTTGATGGGGAAAATTTTGTTTTTTTGGGGGAAATGTATTTTTTATTCGATGAAAACTGCAAGTTTTTTGTTAGACAAATTTCATTTTTTGATGGTAAATGTCATATTTTTTGTGAGAAAATTCATCTTTTGAGCAAATTTTATTTTTTTGAAGGAAGGGAAAATATCATTTTTTGGGGTGTAAATTTCATTTTTGGAGATATCATTATAACGTTTCATCGATGATACGTTATTATTAAAACGTATGCCATTCTTGACTAATTAATTCAAAACAATTCCAAACACAGCATTAGGTATACACTACACTAGAACATGATTCGTATTTCAACCAACTAACAAAACGGTAACAGCACAAAGACGCTTAACCATATTTATTGAAAAAAACAACCGAAGTACAGAACATTTCCGGTAATGTTAGATTTTCGCCACAATGGGGAAGGATAATGTCAAGTTTCGGTAAATTAATACGCCGATTTAATCTTAGCGATATCCATTGTAATGATGATGAGCAGTTCCGGGCACCGCTGAAAAACAAACGCTTTGATGAAACACCGTTCTCCACTATACACAGTAAAGAGAACAATTTTTTTTAAACAATACCTCGCAAGCCTTCTCGAAAAAACAAGTCAATCGAGTTTTTTTATCCCCCTGAAATAAAAAACGTTAGTTTTATAATTACTTTTTAAAGTGCAAGTATTCTATTCATTATTTATTTCGCTACAGCAACCGAGGTTTACTTCTAGGTATTTTTATGATGTCTGAACATTTCAGAAATACTCTGAGCGAACGTTTTATATTCGAGCTAGAAATGAAGTTATAGTTATTCAGAAAGTTCTCTAACAGCAGAATGCCATCTAAAATCGCGATGAAATTGAATGCTCTGAATGGGTAATATAGAAGTGGATGTTTAAATGAATGTTCTAAGAATGTTTGGCATAACTTAAGATCAGTTACAGATTGCAAACTGGTCGTTTTTCTTTTCAATTTATCAAATCAGTGAAATTCTTGGGTTGAGTCGCCAAAATCAACGATGCCATTTGTTGATACATGTACTCGTTAAAAGAAAATACTGATTTGTCAAAGCAGCGTCTTACGCTGTATTCACAATGAAGCAATTGAAGACATAAACGGTCATTGACGCCATCTTGAAAGCGTCACCGGTTTTCTCGCGTGTCGGCTGTTATTTAGTGGTTCGGACTTACTTTTACAGTTACTTATCAGTTTATGTTTCCATAGATTATACAATGAAGGCGAATTATTACGACAAAGTAGAGCTCTCGAACATTCGTTTTTGACAGCCAAAAAATAGAAATTACGTAGAAATGACGTATGGCATTTTTAGTCAATTTGATCCGCGCATGAGTGACGAGCGTTTTTGTCTTTAGTTGTTTCATTGTAAATATATCCTTAGATTTGGTCTGCGACTATTCAAAAACTCCCTATGACGTTGATGACGTTCGTTGGTTTGACCCCTTCTGGAATACTGCTTACGAAAATTACGAGTCCTTTTCTGTCGAAACTCGGGTAAACGTTTTGCGGAAATCGGGATGAATCAGAAAGCCAGGAGTTCTCTGAAGACTGAATATGCTGACAGAAACTGGAAAAAATTGTTGAATTACCTGATCACCAGCCAATTCGGCCCTGCAAATTACGTCGATTTCTTGATAAAATGGATTATCCTAAGATAAAAAGGAGAGTTCGATTAATGTCTGACAACGTTCTCAACTGCGTATTATAGCAAAATATCTCGTAAATTACCCCAACGCAACCCTCGAAGCAAGCAATCTTCTCCTCCTGCACGTGAAAAAAACTTGCAATGAATGCGAGCTTAGTTAATACCCTTAATGGAAAATTCGACGATATTTACCACCAATGCCATCAATTCAGCCTCGTTGAGTTTTTCGCCGGGCGCAGCGCCATTAAACTGGCCAAAATCCATATTCCAGTCGCGCTTCACCCTGAGGTTGTTCTGGTCCGCTGATGAAATTGCCACTTCGGCCGATTGCCCCCGGAGGGGTGAGCCGATGAATTGCATGATAAAGTCCATGGTAATCTGGCAGTCACGGATTCCACCTAGTATCTGGAATGGTTCGAGAAACTTTGATGTAACATTTTCAATCAATGAGTTTTCTCCTTATTGCAATTTAGTCAAGTTTGTCTGAAAGTCCTCCATAGTTGTTGTTTGTTAACACCAAATACAATAGCAAAATCGAAACAAATGCAAAATTTGTATCGCAGAAAATAACATTTCTTGGACTAGTTTATGGAAAATCAAACACGTGGACGAACTGGACGACGAGAAAAAATATTGATAAAGTAAAACCTGGAAAAGTGACCACCTGTTTATGTTGACCACTTTTTAGTGTATTTTTTCTAGTGTACATTTCCTTCA
>JAQGBX010008911.1:0-10151 GCA_034698745.1 Megaphyllum sjaelandicum
TGTGTAATTTTAAACTAAAACATTGTTATTGAAACAAAGGTAAATCGATGGTAAATTTTACATATACTGTATAAATGTAAATATATATATATGGGCAATACATGTATTGTCTATAATTTAAAACGATTTATTGCTGTACCTAAGCGAAGTACTTATTGGAGAATATCTCAGTCAAAACTGCTACCTAATTTGTGTCAAAAATGCAATAAATCGTTTCACAATCGCACACCTTTTTGCCATTGATATCTAAAACATCCGAGATAATAACCATGATTTCTTACACTTGTTAATATTTATGCAAACTTGACACAGTAAACATGACTTGCTTTCAATTAATTAGCATTGAACAAGTAGGTTAGTGTTAGACCTAAATCAAGGAAATATTCAATCGGCTTACATAATTAACAGATGTAATTCTGAACTATAACATCGTAAACATAAAAAAACGTTTTCAACACAAATTCACTTTCATGGCCTGCTTGACAAAGTTCTGAAACTTACTGATGTTTCAGCAAACTAATCAAGTACAACTGTATTCTTCAGTCAATACCAGTTTGCTAAACTACGGCCTTACCTGCATCATTTTCAAGAGGTACTGCTTATGATAGACGTATGTTAAAGACATCATGAGAACAATCACGAAGAACATAAAAATCACGAAAGCCCTCAGCTTGTTTTCTCGAGGTTTCTTGGGCCGCAAAATCCCAGGCATAGTGAACTGCAACAAAAATTCAAACGAGTCTTGAATGGCTTCGAAACTTGTTGTAAATGGTTATACTATAATCAGAAAACTTGTTCTGCGACAAGGCTGTTTTTTCCAATATCTCGATACATTCAATGTTACGATCTATTTGTTGGGAGCAAAGCTATTTTTATTGACTGAGCCTAGCTGCAAATCCACGAATTTAAGTTATTTATAGGGATTAAAGGCCAGAAATCTTTTAAAACAGAAATAAAAATTAACCTTCATGGCAGGGCCGGAGATTCTGTGGCAGTCACCACTTTGACGTATTTTATACATACTAAAAAGAAGGAATTAATTGCTGACACCGGCAGTGATCCAAATACCGAAGTCTCTAAATTAGGATAATAAAATAATTTATTGGCGTATTTAAGCAGGGCTTAATATTCTTAATGAGGGCTCACCTTAGTGCTTAAGCCATAACTTTCGATTCAGTACTAACAGCCCTGAAATGTGTATCATTCCTTAACCACCTTGATGGTCAAACTTATAATATTTTTATGATTTTCAAATTTAAGACACCTACCTTGTCAAGTAGAAATGCCCGCAACGTGCAATAGTTACAACTTACAAATTTGCACATTAATTAAAAACCAATATTTTGTTAGCACCATAATTTTAGCCAGTGAATTGTCAAGGAATGTAAAGTTGATAATGCTAGTTTACTGGCCTTTACTTTTTTGCTAAAATTGTGGACCAGAAGTTCAAAAAGTAAAAGATCCAGAAAAATCTCGCCCATTCTGGTTCGAACAGATTTTCAACATTTCTTCCACTTTCAAGGTAGTTACATCCCTGTCAGAGCATGTCAAACTATGCCTCATGGGCATCACTGGGCAAAAGAACTGCCCGAGATCCCTAGAGCAACTCACCACTAACTTCTTTCGATATAGACTAGAAGAAGGTGAAGATGATGGAGAAGGCGATTGCGAAGAATCCGTCTTCCGCCAGTTCTGGGTGTCATCATCCATTTCAAACCTTGGGGGCAATCGCTTTTTACTTGCTGGCAGAATCTGCCCATATCCATCCCCTCCATTGGACACTCCGTTACCAGACTGCAATGGCTGCTGTTCGGATACCTCTCCCAAACTCTCGCCATCTGGATCGCAATCTCTGCTAGCATCCATCATTTACTTCCTAGAAATAACAGGACAGAAAGTAATTAATTCCATGTTAACGGCTCTCTCAAAAGGCTTCAGCTATAACAAGAATCGGTTAAGACGTTCTTCAGAGGTTTATTACGAATTGCTATACTATAGTTTCAAAAATAACTTCCATATTATAAATATTGGCATTACATATCAAGGAAAAACGTTCTAACTAAATTAAATTATCTAGTTTTTTTTTTGCTCCACATTTCTCTTCATGCGACATTTTTTAAACATTTTCAATTTGTAAAGAAAGGCGACAAAATCAAATCAATATAATGATACTGCAATGTGCTATTTCACATCAGAGCTAGTCTTGTTATATTTTTTAAAGAAATATATTTGAAAGAACTGGCAGACGAATCATTCCACATGTAGCATACTCATGATACTGTACAAATTTGACTTTTAATAGTTTCTTAACAATTTAATTTTTTTTTTAAATAATGGATAAATTTTATAAATTCGGGCTTCAATCCTGTTTGCTTGCTCATCTGTTACAGTTTCAGTCTATTTCGTTTTCATATACTCAACTCCCATAACAGTATAAATATAATGAGTTATAAACAGTTGGCATAAAATATGAGAATAATTACAGTTACAGTTTAAAGTTACAGTACCTATTTTTTATAAATTCCAATTCTGTATCAAATACCAAATTAAATGATAAAATAATAAGTACATGAGGTTTTAAACTACCAGCAAATTGACATTAGCTTCATCGGTTAATCGGCTAGAAATATCAAATATGGATGAATCAGAACGCTCGAACCAATAAAATTATAATCTAAACGTTTCACTTATACTCGACAGAATATCAAGCGTGAAATTCACTCCAATTCAATGTAAATCACTTTGTGTTTCGTATTAACCTTCAGCACGCGTATCTGAAATCATTTGGTTGCCCCATGTGTGAAAAAGTAATGAGGTTGGCTCGATGCGTCAGCCCTCAATATAATTTATAGCTCGTCTAGGCACTTCCAATTAGTATTTTAGCAAATTATTTCATGTTTGATATTCACATCATGCTCGAGGAAACTGATACATGACACTGGGTTCACGAACCAAATATAGATATAAAACGAAAAATAAACTTCGCCCCGTGATAAAACACGAGAACCATATGCCACATATAGACATTACAGGGTTCCCCCAGAAATTTCATTTTCAACTTCCCTGACTTTTCTAGGTTTTTAAACAAATTTCCCTGACCAATGACAATCATGTCAGAATAGACATAGCCTATCCCAATGTTGTACACAATTTTGCAAAACCGACTAAGGACAATATTCAATATCTTGACAAATTTACTAATGACAATTTTGAATTTTGAAAATTTCACAAACTTAGCATGAAAAAAATGTAGAAAATTTGCCAAATTTGTATTTGGAAAATGTCAAAAAATTTGTAAATTTGTCCTCGAAAACTGTGGAAAATTTTGCAAATTTGTACTCTGAAACTGTTAAATGTTTTGCAAATGTGTACTTTGAAACTGTTGAACATTTTGCAAATTTGTACTTTGAAACTGTTGAACATTTTGCAAATTTGTACTTTGAAACTGTTAAACATTTTGCAAATTTGTACTTTGAAACTGTTGAACATTTTTCGAAATTGTACTTTGAAACTGTTGAACATTTTTCGAAATTGTACTTTGAAACTGTTGAACATTTTGCAAAATTGTACTTTGAAACTGTTGAACATTTTGCAAAATTGTACTCTGAAACTGTTGAACATTTTGCAAAATTGTACTCAAACTGTTGAACATTTTGCAAAATTGTACTCAAACTGTTGAACATTTTACAAAATTGTACTCAAACTGTTGAACATTTTGCAAAATTGTACTCTGAAACGTACTGTTTAACATTTTGCAAAATTGTACTATGAAACTGTTGAACATTTTGCAAATTTGTACCCTGAAACTGTTGAACATTTTTCAAATTTGTACTCGGAAAACGTTGAAAATGTGCAAAATTTTGTAAGTTTGTCTTCGTTTTCCGAAGACCAACTTACAATTGTCCTCGGAAACTATTGAAAATTTATCCTCTGAAATTTGTAAATTTTTTTTAAAAAAAGTTGCAAATTTGTAGTGGGAAAATGTATAAAATTTTGAAAATTTGTAGCGGGAATCTTTTCTAAAATTTTGCCAACGGGTCCTGAGCTAACCACGTGAGAACATTAATTTTGGACTTTCCCTGACTTTTTCAAAATAAGTCATTCTTCCCTAACTTTTGCAGGCATTTCAAGTTCCCTGGCTGTTCCAGGTCTGGGGGAACCCTGTATTATTAAGTGATGGAAAATAATTCATGCTAATTATGGTTCAGTTTCACTACAAAAAAAAAATAAAAAATATTTTGCTGCAGCACGAAATAAGACCAGAGATTCAAGGTAAACCAGCAAACTGCGCGTGTTCAAACGCTTTTCAAGAAAATCCTTCAACCCCTCAACAATCAACAACTTCCAAAACATCCAACATACAGTCATTGCACTTGTTTGAACCTTTTTTGGTGATTTATTTAAAACCCACACAAATCATACGATATGGAAATATGCCGGTGTGCAATCGCCCTCGAAAGCTAGTCGGAATAGCAGTTTTCAAAATTCTGTTTATGTCAAGGTTTGTCATGCCAGTCAAAACAAGGCGCACCCCACACACTGACACTTTAAAGGGGTTTCAAATTGAAACTGCACCACTTTTGAACGACATACCTGTATATGAATAGATTAAAGCATGGACTCGTATGTACATTTATTTATGACATGTTTTACTAGTTAGTACCTTGACAAATGAGCAATCGGGGGAAGTATGTTAGACAAAATTGAATTTTGATTAATTATGAGCAAGTATATTGAAATAAAAACAGGCCAAAAAAATGAAATTTTATTTTCAACGCTCACTTTCTTTGAATTACTTATTAAAAAAAACGCGTTTGAGCAATTAAAATTAATTTTAGAAAGATCCAAAAAAGTTATCTTTTAAGACCTCTATATTAAATTTACACGAAAAGCAAAATGCATAAGTGAAAGGTCGACAGGGGTGCTCAGAAGCTTTATAAGAATAACACTTTTTGGCACTCTTGAAGTCACGTGTGTAAAATCAACACGCTTTTAAAGCATTCCTCTTGCTTTCTGCATGAGTACCCTAAATTGTAAGCGTAGGATACGGCTTCGATTAATATCGAATAAAATGCCCTTTTGGAATTATAAAGAAATTTAAACCCTTGAACTTTATCAAAACGATCATTATACTGTATAATAATATTTATTATATTAATAAATATATATCTTAATAAATGTATATATTATTCTATTGTCAAAGAGTGAAAAACAACATTTCAAACTTGCTTGTGTTGAATATTTATCAGGGATTACCTGTACTCAGACAAAAGCTTTACGAATATCCCTTTTGGCAGTCGTGAAGGCATGTGTGCAAAAAGGAATGTCTTCATTATATGTAGTTTATCAGCGGCGATAACTTTTATCGAATTTTTTAAACCACTACATGATTGTCATTTTAGCAATCGTAATTTCACGACTGGCCAAAGTGCCATCCCTAAAGCATATATCTGAGTATCCCAATTATATTTCGTTAGCATAATCTTCGATTGCATGTAAAGAAGTCTTTTTTATATATTGTAAGCAAGATAGAATTAAAGCATACTTTGTGGATTTAGCGCTGACGCAGCATGATGCACCCCAAATAACGGCCCACGCCTCCACTTCCAAAAAATAAAACTATTTCCAAAGGAAAACAACGCCACCTATGATTAAGACACGATGGCGTCTTATCATTGCCTTGACATTGGTCATAAACAACACGAAAACATATCAGCCGTGGATCAAGATGAATTAACAACTTTGTGCACACTGGTCATTAAACATAATTTAAACTGGTCTTTATATTTCCGCCTTTCTTGGGAATGATGAGGGGTTTTCAATCCAATACTTTGCAAATGCATGACTTAATTCACAAGTCCTTCCAGACTGCCTTGAAATTTTGCAGTTTGACCTATTCTTGGCCCCAAATTAATTTATTTCCAGCTTGCAGAAATGAACAAGAAACTAACTACAGCTCTTCCTGACAAAAATAAAAAGCAATCATCTTTCAAAATTAACTTTTCCTTGAATGCACTGAAAATCAATAAGATTTCAGACGGATTTAAAATGGATTTAACTTGACGGATCCGTCAAGTTAATTTTCACCTTAATATAAAACGTTGAACAATGTATAATGAAATAAAAAAAAATTGTAAACTTAATTTACGATTTTAAATTCCATGTTTTACTGTGAAATTATATTAAAAAACATTGTAGGTTACCTTGTTCAGCTGTCAATACGTTAACAAGCTCAATGATACATGTACACTTTATTTAAAGGGTCATTCGCTGCTTTATCGATTCCGAAGTTTCTGGTGATTTATAGAACCCAGTTATAATTATAGCCTACATGTATTTGATGAAAGTCCGATGTTCAAAAGGATATATTGTGTAATGTGTAGCAAACTTTACTTTTCGAACTATACCCTCAATAACTTAGTGAGTGGATTTTCTTAGGGGCAGATCCACCATATCCACCATAAATAAGAAATTTAAACAGCATGTCTTAATTTTGCAGTTTCGATTTCTAGCCCCCAGATGGCACGACATAATAGTTACTGATGGGCCTATTCACGAATATACATGTAGGGGTGCTTTGAATCTATTAGTAAAGGCATTACTTTTCAAACGTTCAACTTGTGAATTTCTATAGACTTGCAAAATATAGAATTAAGTTGGTTTTTTCTTACTTTAGGCACAGCATGAGAATAAAATTGAATAACAAAGTGCGTCAGTGATCAGCTGATTTTATTGTCCTTGCTGAGTTGTATCAGTTTTTGAAATTTATATTCAGAATAACTGCATGGTTAGTTTTTCCATGTACAGTAGTTGTACTCTAATATAAACACTACAATATTTTCAAAATTATGGCAGGTCAATCACTGGCAAATACTGAACAAACGTACATACTGATAACGTCATGTTTACTGTAAAAACAGCTAGATACGGAAAGTTTCTGCAACATCATTTCCATGACAATATAAAACATGTCAGTTTAGTAGTTAAAACCATGACACAATTTGAAAAAGGCTGAATCTTTACTGCTTTCCTCTCACATTAGAGTCAAGTGTTTTACTCAAGGTAAATATTTGTAGCAAAGCTACGAACAAGGTTAAAATGTACTTTCTAGTTTAACAACTAAGAAAACCTGTCCAGCAGCCAAAATTGTGACATTAACATGCATTTGACTTTGAGTTAAATCAAAACTGGGTTTTCTTTTTAATGATTTGGATCAAAATTACAGCACCCCGTTAGCAAGAAAAATTCACCTTCTATCAATCAAATCGATATTGCATTTAAAATTAAATTACCCTAGAATTTTTTGCTTAAAGCGCTGCATTTATTTCTAAAGCATTGTCTATATCTTGCAATCAGAGCTATTCGACATAATAACTCAACTGAAATTCAGATATATTCGCCAATAAAATTTAGTTCAAACTAAATTATTTAACTTTATGAAAACTCAACTGAAATTCAGGGTTTCGAGATTTCCATCTTAAACTCACACAGTAACAGTCGCGTGTAATGTTTCGTATATACATTTATCTTTCAGTATAAGTGAAACACCGAGTGTAAAAGAGTTGAGAACTATAAAGAAGGTCATTCAGCAATGGAGGCATTTGACAAAAAAATGGTGCAATCTTACACCGGAATTACAGACTTGTCGATTATCATTGTCAGATAATCATAAGATGACACTCGTTTAGCTTACACGTATACGCTTAGCATATTAAATACAATAATTATGCTTTGCATTTCTCTACCCTTGTTGAATCTCAGCAGCCACTGGCAAGGTGATATTATTATTCGTTTGAGATTACACAACAAAATGACTCGACATTAATGGCAATCATTCTCAGAAAAAAAAATCATGGCTAACCAAGTTAAGCCTTTGGCGACCGGAAAAAAAATTGCATTTTATTTTAAATTATTTGCATCTATACCCCACGGTGACGATAAATAAAACTTGAAAACGGATGTGTTAAAGATGAAACTTGCAGGTGAAGATAATAAAACTTAAAAGTCAAAATTTCCATACAAATCCTTTTTGTTGGGATAGATAAAAACAAGTACATTACTAAAACTGCCCTAGCTGGTCTTTCCCTGATAACAAAATCCAGTGTTTTCCCCATTAAGATCTATTAACCATACTGGAGTTCTTGGTAGGCCTAAACAACGTCCTTTTACTTGAAATAAGTGTCAGGGATCAACGAAACAACATTTTTGGAAACTTGTTTTTTAGAAAACCACTCTTCAGTTCACCTTACATTTTCGAATAGCCGCGCATTTTATTACCTTGATACTCACGCGGAATATGCTATCTTTAGGCTTGAATTCGTTATGAAAACTTGAAAGGTTGTCAATGAAATCGCAGCCAGTTCAACACATAAAACCTACTAATTAAAACTAGATAAACTTTCCAAAAGAATTTTCAAATATAACACTAGATCAATTCTAAATACCGCGTACATGTATTTACAGTATGTGAAAATTTAAATTACCTGTCATTGTTTTCACTTCCTGCTCAACGTATATAAAACACTGAAGTCAAGATGAAAGACTAAAATGAGTCCGTGACAAGTCCTCAAATGAAAAAGTTAATTGAAAACTTTACCAAAAGATGCTTAGCTAGACGAATTTATAACCTGTACGTGGTGCTTACTTACATGTAGGGTCGACTCGTACAATGAAACTCCAAATTAATGTAAACAATGATTAAGTACATGCACCTTGAAATAATAATGAAAATATGAAATTGTTATAATGAAAAAAAAATATTTGTTTCATCACTTACATTACATGTACTCGTGATACTACAGTACTAGTTTTTCGTTCGTTTAGGTGACGCAATCAATAGAGGTACTCAGGAGATGGCGTAGCTCACGGTAGCTGCATGTACTGTAAATGTAGATTAAGCTCCTGCGGCGCATGCGCACTAAGCATTTCTTGCTCAACGTTAAGAATAATCTTGAGTTATATTACAACTAGATGGCGCATTAAAAGGCTGGTACTTAATCTACATTTACAAATTACATCTACGTCATCTCTTGGGTTCCGCTAATGTCTGGAGTTTTAAATTCACCCTGAATGACCTATTTGGATCATATGAAACAAGGCGGCCACGGTCAAATGTGTTAAGCAAATGCTAATCTTATTTAATCTACAATACGAATTAGTCTGATTAACGAAAAATGTTGTCGTCCCTTGACGAAATCATCACTTTTCGTATGGCCAAAATTGGAAAAAGACGTTTTTTGTTTTTGTTTTTTAAAAAAAAAGTCCCTTAATGTCCAAATATGCATTATTGCATACTATTTACTTACTACGGATAATTTAAAGTTGCGTTTGCGTCTAAACTGAAAATAAATTCTTTGAACTCTTCAAATAAAAAACAGTATATACTTATATTTAAGTGTTTTTTCAAAATAAGAATTGACTAGCTCGAACATTCAAGATTCAATTCAATTCAAGATAATTATAAATATAAATTACATGTTTAATAAAACATGTTAATGTACATGCATTCATTAAAACAACTGAAAATGTATCTTAATAGGGTTACATGTACCGAGGCAGAAACTTTACGAATCGTACATGTTACAGTACATTAGCGCGCAGCTAGTTACTCGAAAACAATTGCAATTTATATTTTCAAATCATTCAAATTTGCAACTTTTCGAGAAAATTTCAAAGTTCCACTTGTCCCAAAATTGCCCATTTTTTTTCGAATGTGCTCAAATGCTACCGTGCAGTTCCAGGGTCAGGGTAAGGGTGGTTATTATAAGAAGGCAATTTAATTCAACAAAATTCCTAGAGACCTAGTAAGCTCTATAAATAAGCCTAACAAATGCATGCCAAAATGCATTATTCATTGCCATCCCATTGTGAAAACATCAATACGGTATAATCGGCGAAGTTAGCGTGTCAACACGAAGTTGCGTTAAAAAAAACAGCACACACAAGCTTGTTTTATGGCGCTGCAAACCTAGGGAAATTAATACAGTATACAACCTCCTAAGTTGACCACATCCATGTGTTGACAAAATTTTCGTACATTGGTTGGTCATCATATTAATATATGGTAGATATATTTGTTGACCACCTCCGTAAGTTGTATGTTGACCACTTTGGCTGTGACACTCAATGTTAATTTACCCTCTATAACCTGA